>CM064575.1:24650710-24758210 GCA_032716605.1 Paralithodes platypus | reverse complement strand
AAGAAATGGGGCGAAAGATCTTAAAATCGACTAACTAATGGGGCAAACATCTTAACATCTGAAAACTAATGGGGCTAAACATGAGGGAGAAAGTGGTCCTGAAACCCAGCCCATCCCCCCTTAAGCTTCACTTTAGCCTCATTTTATTAATTCCTGATGATGGGCCATCGTCTTGCATGTCAACAATCGATCCTCCTTCACAATAATTAAGTAAAGTCATCAGTTCAATAATGAACACAATCTGAGAATATACGAATGGTCTTGAATTATTGACATGTTCCCTGAGGGCCTGCGATATTGAAGTGCAGAATCTACATAACTATTCTGAAGGATAACTGATTGCTTGAAATATGAGGGACTATGACAGATAATTAATAAAGAGAGTCCGAAATCAAGTATACTGTATAAGAAGCAAATATTATAAATGTTTCATAAGACCTCCGAAAGAAAATATTTTTATCAGATTATTTAACAAATTGCATGGCCAGTTTCATACTCAGTTTGCACAACATTATTTTTGGAAGAGTAATTATGAACATCATTGCAGTATTTTTGAAGTAAGTGAAACGGTATTTAATACAATAATTTATAGAAATGTTTAAGTTACTGTAATGAATACAATATCAAACAAATCATGGGGATTGATACAGTGGTTGAAGTGGCTCATTTGTCAGATAATAGACTGAATTGACGACTTGCTAGTTTCAGGCTATAAGGAAGTTGGAACTGTATACATTAATATTAAGCAGATTTACCAGCTACTATACGGCTGTAGTACATTATAAATACATACAAATACATTCAACATACTTTCTATCCATCAGAAACCTACATTTGTATTGCTTGTTTGTTAATTATCGAGGTTTACAGGTCCAGCTTCCTTATAGCCTGAAACTTGCAGGTGGTCCATTTTAGGTACTGTATGTCTCGGCTACTGTGACTCCGATACATCCCCGGTCATAGTGCTTGTGTGACGGTGGTATTAACCCTTTCTGTACCGGCTATTTCCTTTACATTATAGTCTGCCAGCTATTAGACGATTTCATTCAGCTTAGGAAGGACGTCTACAAAGGAAAAGGCTACAGGCTATCCCAATTAATCGTCTTAGCTACCACATATCCTTCCTTAGCTTCATAATATCGGCTGAATGTAACTAGAATATAATGAAAAAGACGTCGCCGGTACAGAAAAGGTTAAGGGGATGCTATCATGTTTTTATTTTATTTTTATTTTTTGTACAGGAACATATACTGTACAGTATTTGTTTTCGTGTCATCATTAGACCTCTATCAACCTTAAAAAAAAAAAAAAAAACACGCCTTTGAGATAAATTTGTACATTTTTCGGTAAAAAAATATCCCGGTGGAAGGCCGTTTCCTCTTAAAGTTTCCCCGACAGCAATCATCCCCATCATCAACCATCTCAGCAGCCGATCATTAAAGGTTCACCACCACAGCTCTGCCACTCTTATAATCTAGTAAAGCCTTTAATTAATGCACTCCAACTCTACACGCCCCTCCCCGCCTCACACACACACACACAAACAATTATAGGATGCTTTATGGGGATATGGATGGACTTTTTGTATTTTTTTTTTTTTTTAAGGCAGTCTGGGAAGGCGTCTTTGTTAGCCTAAAGTGGGTATCCCAGTGTGCGACTTTTCGATGGCGAATGCCGTGCGACATTTTTTTTTCTGTCCGTAAATTCGCGGTGAATAGGGGTTTTTCAGAAGCGAATGAAAGCGAATTAAAGCGAAAAAGGCGAATTTCCTCGATTGCAGTGCGACGGAAGTACAACCAAAGTGCGAATGTAGCGAATTTTTTGGCGAAAATAACGAATGTTGTGCGACAATTGAGGGTGATTCATGGCGAATGTGGCAAACGACGATGGCGAAAATGGCGAATACACGGCGATTGCCCGTCGAATGTGGGACGATGTGATGAGATAACACCGCGGAGGTTGTGCGACTTATGGCGAATATGGCGAATGCCCGACAACTATCGAAGGTTCATTCTCCCTTGATCCCACCTGCGACTGCAGATGGCTAGGTAATGTCTTTGGAGAGGATGATAAGGTGTTGGTATAAATAGGGTGGGGGAGCTCTGGCCTCCAACAGTGTTTATCATCAGCTCTACTGTACCACACAACCGAACTTCAGCGCCATGGATCTACTACGTACAAGCTCCAATGTTCCCCTACGCTTGGCTCTGGCACTGGAGCGTGAACATGCAGAGATCGAGTTGCTTGCGGCCCTCATCAGAAGAAGACAAGCAAGGAAGCAGAAGAGGAAATTAGAACGGAGGAGGACGTGGCATGTCCGACCTATGCTTTTACGTCGTGAAGAGTATGGGGTGTATCACAAATTGATGGTGGAGTTGGCAGAGGAGAATAGTGCTAAGTTCAAAAACTTTATGAGGATGCCCGTCGTTATGTTCAGGGAGCTGCTACGTCGTGTCGGGCCAAGGATTGCCAAGCAGGTCACTACCTTTCGTGCAAGTATCGAACCAGGTTTGCGGCTGGCTATAACGCTGTGATTCCTGGCCTCTGGAAACACCTATACAGACCTCTCTTATTCCTTCAGAGTTGCACCAAACACTATCTCCAAGATTGTCCCTCAAGTGTGCAATGCAATAATTGACGAGTACATGGGGGAGGTGATGGTCTGCCCAAAGACACCTGCTCAGTGGAAGGCAGTGGCAGACCAATTTGCTCTCCACTGTGACTTCCCACACACCTGCGGTTCCCTGGATGGCAAACGCATTGCCATCAAATGTCCTCCCAACGGGGGCTCTAAATTCTACAACTACAAGAAGTTCCATTCGATAGTCCTTATGGCCTTGTCTGAGGCCAACTATCGATTTCTGTATGTTGATGTTGGAGCCCATGGGTCTTCATCTGATGGTGGTGTGTTCCTGGATGCCCCACTGCGTACTGCACTCGAGGAGGGCCGTGCGGGACTGCCAGAAGCTGAACCTCTACCTGGTGGGGATCAGCCTGTCCAGTACTTCATCGTCGGGGACGACTCTTTTGGGCTCAGGACCTGGCTGATAAAGCCCTTCCCTCACCACAAAATGACGAAGGAAGAGCGAATCTTCAATTACCCCCTTTCAAGAGTGGTTGAGAATGCATTCGGAATTATGGCGAACAGGTAAATAAGTCAAGTCATTAGTATTGATGTATGTGTCTGAATGTCTGCATCAAAATATATTATTATATTAACACTCATATAAAATGTTGGTTGTCACCTGAGGATGTGTGTTTTTTTTGTTTTTTTATTGGTTTGACCTTATTCCTATGTCTATTATTACGAACTCATAATTTATAATTTTTATTCATATGTCAGTTTCTAGGTATATAACCATTTTATTTGTTTGTAAAACTTATATTATTCATAATAATCATTATTTCTTCCATTTTCCGTCGGTTCATTTTTAACCATTTTATTTGTTTCTAATATTTATACTTTTCGTAATAATCATTATATCTTCCCTTTTCCCTCGGTTCATTTTTAACAATTATATTTGTTTAGCAAATTTAGATTTTTTATAATAATCAGTTCTTCTCCCCTTTTCCCTAGGTTCCGCCTACTGCTGACAACCATTCTCCTTGATCCGAAGAATGTAGAGTCAGCAGTATTGGCAATCTGTTGTCTCCACAGCCTCCTCAGGACTCGCTACCCAACCCACAACATCGCGCGGGTGGATGAGGAGGACCACGCTAATCAGCGTGTTAACCCTGGTACGTGGAGGCAAGAGGGGGAGCTAATCTCACTAGAACCCCTCTCACGCAATACTTCCTCGGCAGCAGGGAAGAGAATACGACTGTACTTGAAGGACTACTATCAAGGAGCAGGTCGTGTCTCTTGGCAAGATGGAATGATCTAAGGTTAGTAGAAATTTAGTAGAAATAGGTATTGAATACGATACTATAATTATTTTATATTATTTTATTCAAAAACTGCAAAAAAAAAACAATAAATATATCTGTTGAAAACTTAAAAATAGGCACTTACTTAAATGATGGTGAACTTATGACTTAAATGATGGTGAACTTATGAATGAGACTAGTAATAAATTTGTATACCACTTAAAAATAGGCACTTAATTATATGATGGTGATTTCATGAATGTGGATAAATGTTTCAGGTACATATAGAGGTATGGGGGAAAACAAATCGCAGTAGGAATACATGTTGATGTATTCCTGGGGTTTAGTCAGCCTCAGTCACAGGTTTTGGAGTTTGAATACTCGACTGATCGTCGAGTATCACTGTAGGTGTTATTTGGTTGTGGTGTGGGGGAGGGGGTGAAGTTATACCAGCTTCGGACATAATCAGGTGAATTTCTGCTCCTGGGGTTGGAGGTAATGTTGACATGTTGGGCGACCTGTCCGAGTTAATCGTGGCCAGTGTCTGATACGTAGACACAGGTGGAGCAGGTGCCGTGTAGGTGTAATTATTGGGATGGAATTTGTGCTGTACCTAATTTCAGTGCATTACGACAGCACACCGAAATGCCAAAACAAAATACCCTCATTGTTCCCTGATGAAATAGCACTGTATGAATATTCCCATATTCAAAATATGCTACAGGGGGGCAATGCCTAGTGAGTTGATTGCGCAATAGGTGGCGTTCTGAGAGTGAGGGTCCGAGCCTGGGAAGTGAGACTGTGAAGCGCAGAGGCGAAGCAGCTTCATAGATGGAGTTGGGTTCGAGCCGTGAATAGGTGCGTCACATGTCTCAATCCCTAGACTTGAACAAGACCTCACGGGCCTCACCGTGTTCAGCGGTAGAGTGTAAAGGCTATCAGCCTATGCCCGAGAGGGAGTACTTGGAATGCAGAAAACAAAATATATATTATTGTATGTGGGGGGAATGGGAGATTAGACCAGCCCCCAGGTATTGTACCACGAAAACTCGGGTTGTGTGTCAACCCGTGAGTTTGTTGTTGATGTTGTTGTTGTTGTTGCGGTGCGGGGCTGAGTTGTTGTTGTTGCTGCGGTGCGGGGCTGAGGCTCCACTCACCTGGTTGCTGCCTAGACATGTGCGGGCCCTGGTGGTAGATCAAGTTCATGATACCAGGGCTTGTTTGTGGAGGCTGGACAGGTGCGCTGGTTGGTGTTTTCTGAGGGGTGGCGACGCGTGTTGCCACTGGAGGAGGAAGATTCACCCGATATTCAACTGGGGCTATATGCCTAACTTTCACAAGTTCTTCGGGCTCACCACTATCAAGTTTAATATTCTCTTTTCGGTCATTGCCGAGGAGGTCTAGCGCATTGCTAATACATTTTTGGCTGATGTTCCTATTAAGGGACTTCAGCGTGTTCGCCATGAACAAAGCGAATGAATCTACCTCCTCCTCCAGTGGCATCTTCTTTTGGGTTAGTTTGGCTATCTCTTCCTCCAGTTCCGCCACTTGCAGCCAACGATCCCTCAACACCTGTGTGAACAAAGGGAACATTTATAAAATAAAATAATTATATTTTAATACACAAATAATATCAAACATTGTTTTACGACAGACGAATAGGGCCATGAGCAGTGTGTGGTGTCAAATTTACCCCGAGTGTGGGTGACATATGGCGTGTCGCCACGTTATCATATCTGAATGAAATTGGACACCACCATCTCCTTCCCAATACCCCGTCCATCAAACATATTCAGTGTATGATGAATGGTAACGAATACTGAGAAGGTTTTTATAATCAGAGTAAAGTGGCTGGCGAATGTTGACGCATACTCAGATTTTTTAATTTGATTGTGTCAATGTATCTATGCAATGAGCGAACGAATGTGGACGAAAACCGAAAATGGCTATATATGAATGTAGTGGGTGAATACAAAGTTACAATTATGACTGTGTCAAAGTTTAAATTATCCATCTTTGTCAAACTATAATATAACATTAATACTGGGTAAAATGACAAACACGATTACGAACTACATAACCTATTTCTCCGCCTGTACATTTGTCATGGGTGAAGAACACCACTGGGCAAATATTATCAGTGGTCATGCCTCTAGGCGATGACCGCGAGATTAAGAATTTAACAGTCGACGAAACGAACAAACTAACAACATAATAAGATAATAACGTACTAAAGGAAATCTATATCTATATCTATATATAATATATATATATATATATATATATATATATATATATATATATATATATATATATATATATATACATAATGAAATATCTGTGTATATATATACAGTATATATATATATATATATATATATATATATATATATATATATATATATATATATATATATATATTCCATTCCACCAGGTCTTGCTCCTGCTCGTCCGTGAATGCAACATAGTTCCTCTTGCCTGGAGGAGGCGTCGAATCTGAGGAGATATGATCGGGTTCCTCCTCAGTTGTGACCGCACGCTCAATATGGCTCTCCTCTTCCAGTCCTTGCAGTGGCGATTTTGGTGAGCCAGAGTGCGATCCTGACTGGGACGTAGAAGGGGATAGAGTTGCAGGTCTTTCGATCTCCGTACTGGTGCCTGGTTGGGGGTCTTGGGTTGTGTCCATCTTCTTGGCCTTCGTTGTGGATTTCTTCTTTGGGGCCTTCTTCACTGCCTTCTTAGTAGGTTTTTGTGTCCGTGGCATGGCGAAAACGGGTGCGCGGACGGGTGTAGGTACGTGTGATCGCGATCGTCAGAACTAGGGTAATGACCTCCTGATAGAACTGCCGTTTATATATTGTCAGTGAAAAGTTTGCGACCATAGATAGTGTTATTGCAAGGGTCGAGGCGTCCCCAATATGATTTCTGTGCCCAACGTTCGCCCTCATTCGACCTACATTCGCCCTCATTCGACCCATGTCGCCCTTTTGTCGTGTTGCATTACCTGATATTCGCCGAAACACTCACTGCATTCGCACAATCACCGCACGGTAGTCGCCATAATCGAGCGAATTCGCTCACAAGCAGCGTTGCCAATAATTGCAATTCGTCATATTCGCTCCAAAGCTCGCAGGGCATTCGTCCACAATCGCCCATATTCGCCCAATATTCGCTTGGCATTCGCACTACATTCGCCCTATTCGCCCGCATTCGCCGGTACTGGCGAATACGGGGACAAGGGTACGAATTGTGCGACTATAGTGCAACCAAGGGCGATTGAAGTGAGACAAAGGGCGGATGTCGCACAACATTTGCCAAAATTTTGAATTCGCAGCCGTTTTTGGGGTATGCTCAAAATTTACGGCGAATCTGGGGGAATCTGGGCAAACATGGGCGACTCTAGGGCGACTGTTGTGCGATTTCGGGGACAATTGGAGAATGTTCGAGCGAATATGGCGAGTTTTGGGACATATACAAACAAATCCTGTCGCCCTCTGTCGCTGGGCGTTCGCCATCGAAAAGTCGCACAGTGGGATACCCCTTTAAGAGACAAACTATACTACCTTGCTAAAAAATGGCAACCACAAGCAAAACCCTGAACAATAATTAAACAGAACGATATATTAACCAACAAGACGTTGTCGGACCAGTTAGTGTTAACAAAGCCAAAGATGTCATACCATGGATACTCTTTTCCAGACACATAATTAAAGTTTAAAATATAATACTACATCTCTCCTTCTTATCATAATCAATTCTCAGTTTAGTATTATAGACCTAGACACAATTTTATTTCGAAAGGTGAAGATAAACAAACTACTAAAGTGTAAAACATACAAAATAAACAGACCAAAACAGGAACCGCACAATATAAATATAAGATAACTTATATAAATCACTATGTGGCAATAACGATTTAGCAAAATATTAAATTTGAAAACAAATACAGGAAACAAATGTTAACTAAGAGCTTGGCTATCAAATTGGAAATCTCAATTTGTATATAATATTTTAGCAAGAATAAAAACACCATGATTTCCCTCCAGTACCTACATAGCAGCAGCCATTAACCCCTTCTGCACCGGTGCCGTCCTTTTATCTTTATTCTGGTTAACACTAGACGATTTCATTCAGTTTAATAAGGGCCTCTAGCAACTATCAGGCTTCGAACTATCTCACTTGAACATTTTTACTACCATAGATCCTTCTTAAACTGCACAAAATCGAGTAAATATAGCTAGATTATTATTAATAAGACGTCGCCGGTACAGAAGAGATTAACTTCACACAATTAACCATCTGCCTATCAAAGCACCAACGGAGCCTGTGCATTTTGTTTTCTACCCATGTGATTAATTCAACAAGACCGACATAAATATATAATTGCACATGGTGAGCAAAAAGAATATATTTTGTGATCCGTCAACTGGTAGCAAATACATCACCCAACTCAGCAGGAAGCCATCAAATGACCATCAGGGTATAGTGCTGGCTCTTTTATAGGCAAATATTCCTTTAAACATAACTATACAAAAACAAAAATACATTTAAAGAGTTTACTATTCAACACGAATTAACAAAGCATTAAACCCCTTCTGTACCGGCGACGTCTTTTTTGTATATTATTCTAGCTATTTTTAAACGATTTTGTGCAGCTTAAGAAGGATCTGTGGTAGTAAAAAGGGCTAATTAAGATAGTTCGAAGCCTGTTAATTGTTGGAAGTGCTTCTTAAACTGAATAAAATAGTATATTATTAGCCAGCATAAAATTGAAACTACGGAACTGTTACTGAACTGGTTAAACTTTAGTAAACAATTATAAGTAATTAATTAAACAGTTAACTATTCAACACACATTAACACATCATTGTTATAATTTCGGACTCGCAATAACTAGCGACAACTAAATTTAATTCGATACTTTAAAGTTAATATATCATATACTATTATTAATGAAAACAATATAAGCATATACGATTAACACATTCAGTACCGATGACATCCTTTTACTTATATTCTGACAACTATTAAACGATTATATTTAGCTTAAGAAGGAAAGCCACAGTCTATCTCAGTTAATCCTTTGCGCTACCATATATCCTTCTTAAGCTTCCTAAAATCGTCTAAATATAGCTGAAAACAAATATAAACTACGTCGTCGGTACTGAAAGATGGGCCGCATAATAATCTTTTCAGAGCCAGCTAATATTAGCCAAATCATCCATCTCTGTAGCTGACTAGGTCCTGCAAATAATATTGTATATTCTACGATTAATTCGGTGCCAATTAAGAAACAAATCATCATGAAATAAATCTACAATATACGTCACAGAAATACTCTTTCCCAGAACCGGAAAAAATCCACATCATAGTAATCGTAATAGGTCCAGCACTATCTTATTCAATACAACTATTCCAGCAGTTATTCAAACCTAGTGCTTTACTAGATGCCTCACATAAAATATTTTGTAAGCAAATCAACAAATACCCTGTCCCAAATTGGTAGGTCAGACATCATAAATCCTAACCTCCGTAGCTCAAAAAGGGCTAGAGCAAATGGGCTATAAATTATCGCACCTGTGCCATGGCTGACCCTTCCCAAATGGTAGAAAAATAATACCTGGATCACTCTTTTTATTTGTGAATTATAGAGGTTAATGTTGAAGAGTTTAGGCCTGCTTATTTGGAACATAGTATAGTAACACCCAAGTAACATCCTATTTCCGAGTATTTTGCTATATAGCCAAACCTAGGATAATACTACTTCATTTGTTTATGTTAATTGTTAATTACACACAATTACAGAACAAAAATCAAATACTTTTTTCAGGTAAATACGCGATAACAATCTGCCACAGTCAATAACTAGCAACACCTACATCATCTATCTCAGCTACGGAATTTTATGGGGAGATTCATGTATTCATTCATATATATTTTCTTAACTTTCCTACCTAGACCTCCATCAAGCTTTAAAAAATACCTCCAAAGACGAGATTTTTTTTTTTTTTTTTTTTTTTTTTGCATTTATAATTACTTGTATATTTTTTCGGTAGAACAAATGCCCCGGCCGAAGTCCGGGTCCTCAACATCGTGCGGCAGGAAAAACTCTAAATCGCCAAAATAATGGGACGAATGTCTTAAAATCTTAAATCAAATTGGGCTAAGTATGAGGGAGAAGGGGGTCCAGAAACATCCCCTTTCCCCACAAAACAATGAGTAGGCCGGCGCTTATCGCACATTTTGCCCATTCTAACTATTTATTCAATGTCCATTCTTAACCCCTTCAGCACGATGACGTTATGTTAATCTTATTCTTGTTGCCATTAGAAGATATTCTTAAGCTTATGATTTACCTCTGGACTCAAAGATCTCAATATACCCTCTGAATAACATGGGTCCTTCTTAAGCTGCATAAAACCGTCGAAATTTAGTCAGAATAAAAGGCAGAAAGACATCATCGTGCTGAAGGGGTTAAGCGAAAATATCCAAAGTACACACGCAAAACTGTCAGATACTCCACCACAATAATCTATCACATACATCCACTTGTTACACGCACATTATCCGACTGAGCAGGATGATATTAAAGGGGAGGATGGGCGTATTTATTTGTAAAATACCAGAGAAAAGCAACACCACGCCTTCACCACCAACCCACCACCGAGTGATTTTCCCGCACTTTCCACCACACCTCCGAGACAAAAGGAAACAACCACCACCCTACCAAGATGCTACCATTGATATTGCACATCCTCCAACACCCGTTAAGAAACTGAGCATCACCATCAACAATCCTAATGCACACCGGAGAAGGAAAGATGCCAAAGAAAGGCAACCAACACAAAGGCTCTATAAACAACATACCTCCAAGCACCATTCTTTAAACACTTTAAACACTTTATTATTATCATATCATGATACATTGTTTAAGATTGAGAACAAACTAATTCAGGCAATAAAACATATGTCATGACAAGCCTTTTTGTAAGCCAGTAGGCTTTCTATCTAAGCGTTATCACCGCCGCCATGACCGTGAGGCCAGGAGGGACTACTCCAAATACCCCAAGAGTTCCCCCCCCCCCCCCCCCCCGCACCTTTGCCCTTATTAACCCGAGATGGACCGGTAGGAACAACCCAACAAAAGTTTTTTTCCACTGCAGGCAAAATTAAGATCATTAGAGTTGGACAGCTCTTAGTTACCTATCACTTGAAGGTATCTAATAGCTGGAAGATTTTGGCCCCTTTTTAATATTGGAGTAAAACCCTGATCACACTGGTGATAAAGCATTACTTCCAATCTTATTTAACATTGTGACTCATCAAAGGAATTTGTTATTAGACCTTACTGGAGGCTACCTAATATCCGTTCCTCTGCCTCGATCCTGCGTTTTATTAATAAAGAATGTTGATTTGTCAAGCACTCTATTAGTAACAAACCACCCTGTCTTATTAACAGTTCACGCACTGGCTGGACTTTGATAAGACAAGGGCTCTGTGAGATACCGTCCTGCATAACGGCACTCAACAATAGAGTCCCTCCGATACGAAATCCCAGGCACTGGTTCTGGGGTACAATATCGGTAAAGGCCAAAACTTCCTCATCAACCCAGTCACTGAAAAACTCTTATAACGGTCAGAACAGTTAAGAGACGTTGCGTCACAAACAACCCTCTTACGTTAGTTCTATAACGTGCTGCAGATGCACTGGCATATTGCACACAACATTAAAGGCTCAACACCCAAGAGTACTGGAAGGTCTGCATCAAAACTCTTATAATGGTCAGAGCAGTTAGCGAGTCCTCTCCTACGTTAGCTCGATAATACTAAACAGATGCACTGGTATAAAATAATATTGTATATATTATATAATACCCAACACCTAGGAGTTCGAGTCTCCATCTACTGTCATCCAGCTACGTCAGGATAACCACCACGGCCCAGATTTTCACCAAAAGACTACAAAGTGCTCATCTATCTATCTATCTATTTATTGCCTGACGTCGTGATCCCCGAAGGGGTGGCCACGAACGAACTTTCCCCCATGCACCTCTGTCCCCAGTCAGTCGACGCCCCTCCTCCCAATCAGCACCGCCTTCATCCATATACTTCCTCACTCCATCCTTCCACCTCTCTTTGGGTCTACCTCTCTGTCCTTTCACCTCGCTCTCGTACACCTTCTTAGTCATTCTCTCGCTCCCCATACGTTCCATACATATAACATATAATGATATACATATAACATATAGTGAAATCCCTTTATAAGTACTAGTGATAAAAGTGAATAAGTACTAGTACCTAATTGATAAAAGGAAGTACTAAATTAAATTTGTATATCTCCTTTATATGCTACTGAAAACGCATAAGAAGTACTAGTGATAATCCATTGTTAATAGAAGTACTCAGTATTGACGCAGGAGATATAATATTATATACTGTTTATATAATAGCGAAAGAGTAAAATTACTAGTGATGCGTCTTATGTAAAAGGAGGTACTTGAGTGAATTCATAATCTT
Source organism: Paralithodes platypus (assembly GCA_032716605.1). NCBI lineage: Eukaryota > Metazoa > Arthropoda > Malacostraca > Decapoda > Lithodidae > Paralithodes > Paralithodes platypus. Next base: position 24,745,826 of record CM064575.1, on the reverse strand, counting down.
ATTTTTATGCAATTTGAAACGCAATTGAAGTACTAGTGATGCTCACTTAATTTAAGGAAGTACTTAAATTAAAGTTCTAAATATTCATACAAAGTGAAAGATCATAAGTATCATAGTTTACCCGTGAAAAAGCAAATACTTAATAATATACCTGTGTCACGCGTTAAAAGAAAGTACAAGTGTCCTTCCTCGATTGAAGGGAGTACTAGGCTACTAATATGCATTGAATTTAAGACGTACACATTTAATACCTCGTTTGAAGGGAGTACTAAATTATATTATACAAGCCAGGTCTTAAGAGTGAACGATGATTGTGATACCTCGTTCGTGTGTCTTATATATGTTTATACCATTATCTACTATTTAAATACGATATCTATGTGTGTTCAATATAATAATATGAATGTATGTTTTGTTATAATTATCCTCTATTAACTTCTGTGCATGTGGTGAAACGAATTTGGCTCCTCCAGTCAAGTAGAACCTACCTAATTAATCCAATCAACCCCAGTAACAACCTGGTATAACAATTTGCTTATTTATATATATTTTTGTATTATTATTTTAGTGTCGTCCCTAGACCTCCATTAAGCTTAAATAGAACATCCCCAAGACCCCCCTTCTAAATATACAGTATACTGTATGTACATCCCCAAGACCCCCCTTCTAGATATACAGTATACTGTATGAACATCCCCAAGACCCCCCTTCTAGATATACAGTATACTGTATGTACATCCCCAAGACCCCCCTTCTAGATATACAGTATACTGTATGTACATCCCCAAGACCCCCCTTCTAGATATACAGTATACTGTATGTACATCCCCAAGACCCCCCTTCTAGATATACAGTATACTGTATGTACATCCCCAAGACCCCCCTTCTAGATATACAGTATACTGTATGTACATCCCCAAGACCCCCCTTCTAGATATACAGTATACTGTATGTACATCCCCAAGACCCCCCTTCTAGATATACAGTATACTGTATGAACATCCCCAAGACCCCCCTTCTAGATATACAGTATACTGTATGTACATCCCCAAGACCCCACTTCTAGATATACAGTATACTGTATGTACATCCCCAAGACCCCCCTTCTAGATATACAGTATACTGTATGTACATCCCCAAGACCCCCCTTCTAGATATACAGTATACTGTATGTACATCCCCAAGACCCCCCTTCTAGATATACAGTATACTGTATGTACATCCCCAAAACCCCCCCTTCTAGATATACAGTATACTGTATGTACATCCCCAAGACCCCCTTCTAGATATACAGTATACTGTATGTACATCCCCAAGACCCCCCTTCTAGATATACAGTATACTGTATGTACATCCCCAAGACCCCCCTTCTAGATATACAGTATACTGTATGTACATCCCCAAGACCCCCCTTCTAGATATACAGTATACTGTATGTACATTTTTTAGTAGTAAAATGTCCCGGCTGAAAGTCAGTTCCTCCTAAATTACAGGCTCGCTATAGCTCGCCAAGAAAATATCGACACCTAAATAGCACAAACGGTCTTATTATTGACAAAGAAATTGTGCGAAAAGTCTTAAAATGGCCAAACAAATGGGCCGAACGTCTTCAAATTTGAAAACTAATAAAGCTAAACATGAGGGAAAAGGGGTTCCAGAAGAAGCAACCCCCCCCCCTCCCTTAAATCAGTACCCGAGCAGTTTCATTCACTCTAACGATTTGATTCAGTTTTGGTTCAAGAAATAGACTACGAAAAAAATATCACATTACGAAACGCCACGGAAATATAACGTGTTAGGTATTTTTTATATTTATTTCACTACTGCCACAGAAGAATGTGTGAGATACCCACAGACACACATAATAGTTAAAGCATACTACCACAATCACCACCACCATCACTACTACTACTACTACCATGATCACCATCATCATCACCACTGCTACAGATATGTACAGTAGCCCAACTAAGTTTTGCGACAAAATTAGGTTCCGGACAGATCAAACAGCAACACCCCGTCCACCAGCTGTGGGGGGTTTAGGGGGGAGTGTGGGAGGGTGAAGAGGCAGTAATCATGGTATGGCTGGTGGGAGGGGGCAAACGAGTGACAGTGACGGGGTAGGGGAGAACAGAGTGACAAGCAAATTTTCCTATAGAACAAGCTACTCCCACAGGATTTTAAATTACACACACCTACAATATCACTGTATGCTACATTTAACAACTATGTCCTACCCTGTCACTTGTTTGCCCCCTCCCACCAGCCACACCATGATTGCTGCCTCTTCACCCTCCCAATTCCCCCCTAAACCCCCCACATACCTCCCCTCATCACCCAACCACCCACATCCCTCCCACCTCCTGCCAGTGTTACCAAATCCGCAGAGCCCCTCACCACATAGCGGGTGGACGAGGTGTTGCTGTTTCATCTGTCCGGGACTGTACGTGGTATCTGTCTAGTTTGCACTCCCGTCCCAAGCCCGTGTGGTCGTGTCTAGCAGAGACCCGTGGTGTCTAGGCAGGCCCCCACCGCCTGCGATACCACAGCCAGGGCACACAGACATAGTACTCGCACATGCTGGGCGCTACATATGACAATATTGCTATCATTTTGTGTTTGTATCATATTAAAAGTGTCTCTCTCTCTCTCTCTCTGATGTTAATATCAATCGATTTTCACGCTACACTATCTGTAGATTAAATAGCACACACACACACACACACACACACACACACAGAAACGGAAGGCAAAGTTCAGTGTTATAAACCCACATTATACGCTGATTTCCCTGATAAAACAATGAGGTGTAAATAATTGTGTTCTTTTATCTAATTACACTCTTTAGATAATACAGGTATGTTATAATCTGCATCATCTTGCAGTGCTGGGTTATACGAGTAGTTCTATTTGCAACATCTGCATCAGGTAATATTATTAATGATAAGAACGTGTATTAATATACAGCTAAAGTGCTTGCTGTTTCCTTGAGATACTATTAGAATATAGAAAATTAATGTTAAAGTATCATGATTTTAGAATCTAACTTCGATGAAATTCTGTCTACTATGGAAATATATGGGAGTATAACTAAACATTATTTAGTTTACCGGGTATATAATTTAAGTTATATTTTACAGAATCACACACACACACACAGCCCGTAGCCTAGTAGGTAGAGCTCTCGTCTCACACACGAGGGGTCGGGGGTTCAATCCCCGGCCGGGCGGAGACAAATTGGGCTTGTCTCCTTTCATGTGTTAGCCTCAGTTCACCTAGCTGTAAATAGGTACCTGGAATAAGTGGACGACGTTGTGACGTCTCATCTGGGGTTGGCAAAAATGGTACAAGGCGAGATGGGTATCATATGGTTCACCTAAGCTGATGGCTACCTAAGCCTTCGAGACGGTACCGTCTATAGTGAGAATGGTACCATACAGATCCACCCTAAGCCTTCGTTTCCAATGTCGCCAATTGGCTAAAATGCAGACTACACACACATCCACAGCCATTCCAACAGTACATAAAACACTTAACATGCATTTCACGCAATACATTCCCAGTTAAGGAGGCGCGATAATAAAGAGCTTAGCTCGCATTGCGTGGATTCCCCTTGACGAACAAGTAACTGAGTAACACACACACACACAGTGGTCCGTAGCATATTTACAGAATCACACACACACACACACACACAAACACACACTCACATACACACACAGTGGTCCGTAGCATATTGGTTAGCGCACTTGGTTCACAGCCAAATGGACACGGGTTCCATTCCCAGGCGGGATTTTTTTTTTTTGCAATTCTTCTTACACAATGCGCCGCACTTGACCTAGCAGTATAAATACGCCTCTGGAATAACAGGCAACTTACGACGTCTTGTTTAGTGTTGGTGGTCTATTACTAGCTGGACGGGTACCGTACAGGTCAACCAAACACTCAAAATCCAGATATCGGCAATTGGCTGATTACAGATTACATACATATCTACAGCCACTCCAACCATCCATTAACACTTCACGCGATATATTTCCAGGTTGAACTTTTTTCGGTAAATAAAATAAATAAATAAATAAATAAACGTGAAGCTGTAATTATTGGAATCAGCAAATCCTCAATACTCTTTTGCCCACATCACACCTAGTCATCCATTCAGCAAGGTTGCTGAACGTGGTAGTATGGTTGAGATGAGCGAGAGAGGGGTGTTGGAACGCTTACCGGTGGCAAAAAAAGGTGGGAAGAAGGACAAATGACAGACCTACATAGAAGTGGAGGTAAGCGGAAAACCACGTCATAACAGGACCAAGAAATTAAACAGTATATGGATAACCATCCATTCTCCAACGCCGAGGTAGCTAAGCAATATTTGCAATTTCAAACTTCTACAGAAACTATACGCAAGATATTAAAGGAGGTGGGATATAAACTTAGACCACCAGCTGTCAAGTCAAAGCTAACCAAGAGGCACAAACAAACTAAGCTTGATTTTGCTCGACTATTTGTTGACCAGGGCATTGACTATTGGGCACGAGTTGTTTTGATAATGTCAGAGAGGTTCCATAATAGTACCAGGACGATTAAAATTGTATCACTTAGCCGAGTTGGTGGGGGTTGTTCAAATAAGAATAAAGGTTGCTTCCTTTACATCCGCTCATGGCCGAGAGGTTATGCCTAACTCTCCTAAACATACCTGGAGTGAGTGGGTTCGAATCCTGGTCAGGATACCTCTCTCCCAACCAAGAGTTATTTTCTCAGACAAGAAAGCTTTCATCTCAACCACGCACGGGTCGAAGACTGCTCTGTTGGAGGCCTAGGAACACACGGCATGCGAGTTAGTCCTATTTGATATTGTGCATAAAATAGATAGAATAGTCATCATACAGAGTAATCATTTCCATCATATCACTCTTGGCTAATTTCGTATTAACCGAGCATTATATAACTCTTAATGTCTTTACGCATCCACTAATACCCCTAACATACTAATTAAATTCTTACTTATATTGTCTAAATACTATTAAGCTAGCATGACTTGATATAATATACACATTAGCCACTCCTGTCTATACCATCGGTTGTTTACCTAAAAACCAACCACGTTCGGTTTAGTAACTCATCCTAGCCACTTTGCCCGCCGCTATCTGTGCAATATAGGATAGATCTTCCCCATTACTTCCCTCCCCCCTTAGTGATTGCATATAACTTGTTTGCGAATATAAAAAATAATACCTTACCTAAACTATCATTGGTGAATAGAGAGACCAGTTTATCATGAGAATCAATAAATATATAATCATTAATCCCATTAGGATTGACTAATGTTGGCAGTTTAATCGGGTTTTTCATTAGAGGGTTTATACAACTTAAGGAGGTTCTGTAGGAATTATAGGGATACATACTATGTCATATTTACCCTTTGACTTTCATATTCCCTTTCTACTCTGAATAAAATAGTCTTCTTTTCTACTCTAAATATAATAGTATAATGCTAGTCTGAATAAACTGCCAAATACGCATCCTGATTCCACTAGGCCTACATAAACATTAACATAAACAAAAATCATAAAAGAGGGATTTTTTCAGAGGGCTGACTCCATGGGCTGACTGGCCCATGGTACAAAGACTAATATTAGTCTTCATACCATGAACTGGCCCATTCACGTCGGATCCCATTGACAATCAGCACATCACAGCCATGTGCCTATCTAATTATGTTTCTAAGCTTTCTGTCGTTATTGATCCTACTGTAGCAATCGGTAGCCTATTTCACATATCTACCAAACTGTTGCATGCTTATCACGGAACAGCAGTCCGTTTTCCACATCGTCTTTGTGGATTCCACTTACAACTTAACACTCCTCAAGCGGCTAGGTCTGTAACTTCTACTACCTGCCAAGCGGGTAGTTTTACTCTAAACAAGCTTATTTCCGTGCTCTTTTTCATGCATAAACAAGAGCCAGAGCCAGAGCGTAATACAATTATGTATCCGTGAAAGGGCGTTAATTGAGCTTTCCAATGACACCTGAACCATCCTTCTACGATCACGGGTTGTCTTGCAACGATCGTGCAACACAAAGGATGAAAATCCCTAAAATACGGTAATTTCCTTACATAATTCCCTGTCTAGCGAGGTAGTGGGTGTGGAGGTGGGGCCAGTGCCGGCGCGGGAGCCGTGCCGAATGGTCAGAGTCAACCTACGCTCCTCCCACCGCTCGGACTCTCTCTCAGAGCCAATTATGTGCTCAACATCGCCACCGACTTAAGGCGGGCCCCGCTCTTTAGGCAGGGGTTCTGTAGACCGACTTAAGGCGGGCCCCGCCAAAGAGGGGTTAAGCATCTGTATCATATCCTCTCTTACTCTACACTTCTAATATATGCAAGCCTAATTTTCCCAAGTCCCCTTTCTTTTGAACTCACCATATCATGTATTTCATGATATTCACTACCTGAATAATCTTTTACTTCTGTTAAAAATTCTAACCCATTCTGGCTATAATTCCGTGTCATTTGGCCTTAGTCGTCAGGTGTTAGAATATTATTGATGTTCTAACGTTCTATTATTCTGGATTGTTTTTCCATTCTTCTTTGTACCGTAACTTCCAATTAATCTATGGACACTGGACAGCAAAATTAAAAACATAATCCATGTGAAGCCTTACTAAGGACGGGTGAAATTTTAAAATTACGTTTGTTGTTATTCACGCTTCTACTGTAGATATCTGTTTAAAAACTCTGATTTCAAACAATGTTGCATTGTTTTTTTGGTTTCATATCACGACTGACGATGACTTGCAAATCTTTTGTAATAATTGAGTTAATTAACTCCATGTTATTTAGCCATCTAGATACCACTGATATTGCGTCTTGCTCCTGTCACCACTCAGATTGGTGAACAAATTATATGTTATTGTTCTGAGATATAGCTGGTGGTTACTGGCTACCCTGGCCTTGAGTAAGGGAGATGGGTAATGGAATCGGACATCACAAGAATGCATTGAGCTATTGAATCTCCTCATACGGGAGATATATGGTGCGTAATTATTGACGAAACAAATATTGTTAAATTTATATCCTGAAATTTCTGTCGATTTCCCAATGTTCACTAAACTGCATGTATTTATCTACATTAAATATCGACTGACAAGGTATTGAACCAATCGGGTAGTGTATAAAATTATTTTGGGAGAGCGTGAATCGTTATCAGGATCACTAATTCAACCTATTTTTAGTGTCATTTGAAAAATTACCAATCTTTTTAGTTAGGCCTAAATCAAGGTCGTTATTGTAAAAGATGAACAATTGAGGAACTAAAACTGACCATCGTGTAAGACAAGACCCCAACCTTCACTACACTTCAATCTGATTGTATACAGTAGGCTACTGTTAGTGTTATTGTATACAGTAGGCTACTGTTAATGTTATTGTATACAGTAGGCTACTGTTAATGTTATTGTATACAGTAGGCTACTGTTAGTGTTATTGTATACAGTAGGCTACTGTTAATGTTATTGTATACAGTAGGCTACTGTTAATGTTATTGTATACAGTAGGCTACTGTTAGTGTTATTGTATACAGTAGGCTACTGTTAATGTTATTGTATACAGTAGGCTACTGTTAGTGTTATTGTATACAGTAGGCTACTGTTAATGTTATTGTATACAGTAGGCTACTGTTAATGTTATTGTATACAGTAGGCTACTGTTAATGTTATTGTATACAGTAGGCTACTGTTAATGTTATTGTATACAGTAGGCTACTGTTAATGTTATTGTATACAGTAGGCTACTGTTAATGTTATTATGTATACAGTAGGCTACTGTTAATGTTATTGTATACAGTAGGCTACTGTTAATGTTATTGTATACAGTAGGCTACTGTTAGTGTTATTGTATACAGTAGGCTACTGTTAATGTTATTGTATACAGTAGGCTACTGTTAATGTTATTGTATACAGTAGGCTACTGTTATGTTATTGTATACAGTAGGCTACTGTTAGTGTTATTGTATACAGTAGGCTACTGTTAATGTTATTGTATACAGTAGGCTACTGTTAATGTTATTGTATACAGTAGGCTACTGTTAATGTTATTGTATACAGTAGGCTACTGTTAATGTTATTGTATACAGTAGGCTACTGTTAATGTTATTGTATACAGTAGGCTACTGTTAGTGTTATTGTATACAGTAGGCTACTGTTAATGTTATTGTATACAGTAGGCTACTGTTAATGTTATTGTATACAGTAGGCTACTGTTAATGTTATTGTATACAGTAGGGTACTGTTAGTGTTATTGTATACAGTAGGCTACTGTTAATGTTATTGTATACAGTAGGCTACTGTTAGTGTTATTGTATACAGTAGGCTACTGTTAATGTTATTTTTTTGTTTTCTACTAATTAGCCATGGTCTAATTCACGTAATATAGTTCGCCCTATTCCATGAGCTGCTTTTTTAATCAGCAATCTTTCATGTGGATATTTATCGAAAACTTTACTGACATGTCAATATCTTTGAAGGTATTGTTTGTCTGTTTATCGATTCGTATGCTTGGGAAAAGAAAGGTTAATAGATAGCGAGACACACGCAGCCAACACGGTTAAATTCATTACAAGATTGATGATTAATCATTTAACAAATGTGACAGCAGCATACTACTCTTAATTTGACGTTTGTAATTTAGTCAGTAGCCAGCCCTTATTCCCACAAGGGGTAGGGAGTATCAAGAAGAAACACATGAAAGGAGGCAAAACAAGAGGCGGCAGGGGAAGAATCCATACAACAGTTCGCACACAAGCATTCGGAAACCTCAATCACTTATTAGCCCCCAAGATCACTGGCTTCACCTCAGATGCTATACACGTTTGGACAAATTAAGTCTCTTAGTAATATAGCTGTATAAAGTTACATTTTATTGAGTAACATCTAATACAGTTGATGCATATAAACGTTTAGGATAACTCATACAATTTATACCCGGTGTCAGCGAACCTGGAGCTAATCCTGACCACCAAACATCTTATAAAGAACAAAACAAATATATATATGAGTAGATCAGGATATAGATGTAGAAATTGACTACCCGTTTCCCGAGTACTTTCTGGGTTATAGAAAGGCTAAGGATAAGAATTACAGCCAATGTCGCTGACACCAACACCAAGTATAGTGTTAAGGGGAGATATCCACCTGGAGGATTTTTTTCTGGACTCCTTTCTCCCTCATGTTTAGCTCCATTGCTTTTGATATTTTAAAACGTTCGCCCCATTAGTTTGGCGATTTTAAGAACCCTCGCCCCATTTCTGTCAATTTTAAGACCATTCGTGCCATTTAGGTGTCGATTTTTTCCTGGCGAGCGATAGCGAGCCTGTAATTTAAGGGGAACCGGCCTTTGGCCGGGAAATTTTTCTACCGAAAAATGAACAAATTTATCTTGAAAGGGGGTCTAGGGGGAGTAATTTTAAGTTTGCTGGAAGTCTAGGGAATCAACTAAAAACCTCCCCTTAAGGAGGCCGGGGCTCTTATTAAAACAATCACTAACAAGTGTATAATAAATTACAAAATAACAATCTATGCAACTTATTGTGTTCATTTTAAGTTATTTATACAATGTGGATCTATAAAGTACCATTACCATTACCATTACCATTCTGGTGTGTGCCTGTGTGTGTGCTAATTTACAAAGTTTGTCGCGCGTAAATCTATTTATATTTAGAGAAAGAGAGAGAGAGAGAGAGAGAGAGAACCTTATATTATTATACAAACAAATAATTATAGCAATATTGTCATATGCCCAGCGTGTGAGAGTACTGTGTGCCCTGGCTGTAGTAGCGCAGGTGGTGGCGCCTGCCTAGACACCACGGGTCTCTGCTAGACACGACCACACGGGCTTGGGACGGGAGTGCAAACTAGACAGGTGCCACATACCTAATATTTTGTCGCAAAACTTAGTTGGGCTACTGTACCTCTATAGGTCACACGCACACAAGCAGACTGACATTCATACAGCCACGATCATTACAATACTATGCCACCCCTACGGGAGGCTATGTAATAATCCTTTCCAGAACTAACAATAGTTAACGACACGTCAGCTGGTGGATCAGGCAAGTTCTAAAATAATAGTCCTACATAGGCAAGCATCTATATAGTTTTTGATTCATTAGGAATTATAAAAAAATATATGCATAAAAATAAAACATAAATGTCCATTGTCCAAACTACCTAATATTTTCCCTATCCAGCAATTAGTAGCAGCCACATGAAACATTGTATTCGGTCATCAATGCAGTGGCCAAGCTTCTGCATTTCATCACCATCCGCTCTCCTGTAGGGTATAATGAGATTCCCAGTGGGGCCATAGATGGCCGAACGAGGTGGGGGGAAGGAGAGTAGAGAATTAAGTGGAAGTGGAGGAAGAGGATGAGAAAGAGAAAGGGAGTGTGTGTGTGCGTAAGGAAGAGAGAAAGAGAGAGTTTGTGTGTGTGTGTGTGTATATATGTGATAGTGTGTGTGTATATGTACGCCACGATGGCTGCTTCTGTGTGTTATGTGCTTATATTTATATTAGAGATAATGTATTTCTGTGCGTGTTTGCGTATGTTTTATAAGTGTGTGTGAGTGTCTGTTTGTGTGGGTGTGTCTACATTTTTTAAATAATTCCTCAGTAAAACTATAGGTTAATTAAGTCAACAAACGTAACATGTATGGGTCATGATAGGAAAGTGTTAGTATATTAAGCATAGAAGGACAGAGGAAGGACAACAATAAGGCTAATACAAACAAGGCAAATATATCTAATGGTATTCTCTATTCATGACAAATTTATTTCCAAGTTTGTTCGTTATGGGATACACAATCAATTCCCGATATTGTTGTATACACAGTATATTGTGTGTGTGTGTGTGAAAAGAGGAGCGAGAGAGGTTGAGTGGAGAGCTTTGTTGTGTATAGGGGAGATTATATGGGATGAAGATTACTTTGCGAGCATAGAAAGGAGTTCATTAATAAGATGCGGGGGAGGAAATGGGAGGATAAAATATTTAGTGTTTTCCGGATCAGTACGGTAGGCGTTATGGCATTTTCCCATCCCGTGTTCTCCTCTCCCTGGTCCAACTAAATTTGTCTCCCTTATTTTGTCTGGTGATTTTGTTCCCAACTAGATGGTGCAATTCGTACAATGGGTCACACTGCTTCTCTCTCACCTGATTAACCTCTTCAACACCATAACATCATTTTCATCCTATTGTGGTTACCCTTAGACGCTTTTCTTTGGCTTGTAATTTATCTATAGGACTCTAAGGTGTAACTACGATCTCAATAAACCCTCTGAACAACATAGGTCCTTCTTAAATGGCTTAAAATCGTCTAACTTTAGCCAGAATCAAAGGTAATAAGGCTGAAGGGGTTAACTAACAATACACTCACTGCTATATTTCTAAGCTTTACAACAGTGCAACCCTTCGCTAAGTTAAAAAATAATGTGTTGTGAGATATATGAAAATTACGTAATCACAACATCGATATGTTATTTGTCTTTGGCGATATATTTCCCACATGTTTAGGAGTACAGTGTACTACTAGGTGAATGATTTGATTGATTTATATGTACAGTACAGTATATGGAATCAAGATCGTACATGTTTTAGACTAAGCTATACTGACTGCTATCGGTGTGACCATAGCCACCTATTTCCCCATCTTGGTTGGCCAAAAAATCCTGGCGTTCGGCCCCTCTCTCCCTGAATAACAATAAAACCCTGACCAATTTAATTAGGGTGCTGCTTGTAGGGACATTACCCGTGGATAAAAAAAAGTCCGTTCAGTCAGGATATATCTGTAAACCTCACCCCCTTCCCCAACCGTTATCATACGGCTGGCATGACTGTGCGACGTAGCGGTTTTCAACAGGGTTACCAAATCAGCACAAACATATTATTTAATCAGTTTGCAGAAGTAACTAGAAGAATACAAAATAGTAAATGCATACCTAATATTGCTAGAATATTACTCCAATATTGATAAAATGGGCTGAAAGATTCGGAGTATAACCAGCATTCTTATTGCTAGGTGTAAAATATTGCCGCTAGATCAAGTCAATATTTATTAATCATTTTAAATTATTAAATATGGCCTACAAAGCCATCTACCTTTCTACATCAACGAGTGAGAAAGAAATTTTAAGACTGGAGCCTGTCTTTAACAGCTCTATTCCCTTGTTCAAGTAAATACTTTTAGATCTAGCGGTAAGGTAGCTACATTGGCAACGCTTCTCTCTCAAGGTTTCAACTGTCAATGCGCTGTCATTCAAACGTCAGTTGAAGTTGAAGTACTCAGTTCAGTTCCCTCCTGTCTTCTGAAGGGGGAAGATGGTGTCTCCTGCCCATACCCCTGGCAGACGTGCTGGTTCTCCCCGACTTGTCAGTCAAGCCAGGAATATTGTCTTGAATGTATTCAAGTATTTTGATAAGGAGAAAACTGAGCCAGTTAATGTGGTGGTGAAGAAAACCTCTGAGGCAACGAAAGTTTCAAAGCCATTAATTAACAAGATCAGAACTCCAAGCAGGAAGATTGAAGGAGTCTGTCATTCACCAGTTTACCAGCAACGGATTTCACCCATACTTTGATCAATTGACAACTTTGATCACTTCACAATATGAGAGAGAGAGGGAGGGAGGGAGACTGAGGCACACAGACAAGGGAGGGGGAGGCATTGTGGTACCATACCCTATACACCCAAACGCAGTCACTAGCTAAGCCTAGCTTAATAATTTTCTACCTCTGCTCTGCCCAAGTAGACGAGGTAACAATGGTATATGGTAATATTGTATAGTAAAGAATAACTGCAAATATGCATGTATTAAAGCGCTCTTACATCCTATAATTAATTTTACTTGGAGCTCTATCAGCTTCGTGGTAAGGTGACAAGTGACTTGTCCGCGGTATGATAAGCTCTACTTTGTCTACGGTGCTGGTGGAAGCGGGCTGGGCCTGCCGATATATGTCGATTGAATTGACTTTTTTTTCGTAGCGATAGACAGTGGTGGTTCACAGAGGACTGCCGCAGCTCTACCTATAGAATATAGCTGTTCTTACCCTCCAAGATTCACTCTCCGCACCTTTGTTTAGATATACAGTATATATATACAGTATAATTATATTGTTTGTATGTGAATGAAGAAAAAGGGCAAAGCTGTCTGTAACAAGTGTCTCCCCCAAAAGTTGAACAAGTGACGGAACCTAAATCGGGGTACTTTAGAGTAAAAATGTCTGGAAACACGGAACTTGAAGCAGCTAAAGTCATAGGATGAGGGAAAGACTGCATAACTATCAAATTGCCTGCACTGCAAAGCGGTACAAATATTGTTGAATTGACATGCTATTGAAATATTTCGAAAAAAACAAAAATCTACACTTGCCCGAGTTAATGCTTTCTCCTTTTCAAAGTTATTTCAAGTTTATCGTAATGTATACCAGCGTGCCATTTAAGTGCCGAGCTGGAGAGCGACAGCGAGCCTATAATTATAAGAGGAACTTGCCTCCAGCCGGGAAAATTTATCTTGGAGGGGGGTCTTAGGGATGTAATTTTTAAGCTTGATAGAGGTCTTGGGAGGAAACTAAGAACAATAATACAGTAACATATAAGTAAGTACATAGATAAGCCCACCTCCCTTAGGATAATCCTTCATGGTTTAGTTGCCTCGGGCTTATTGTACAATATCAATGTACAGTACCGGTACGTACTCTGGAATATGTTTCTACAATACGTTATGGGTTGGAATAGTGTCCTTATAACAGATATATCCAGATTCAGTGTTGAGTAATGGTTTCTATGGTTTAATGAGATCATAGTAACACAACTACTACCGTGACCACGTGTTCGCCAGACTCGCTACCAGGTTTCTATCTTTCTTCTTTAAGTGCTCTTTGTTCAAGGATTAGTTACGATTAGTTTATTAAAACTAAGATCGTGGGTTCGATTACCTGCTTACGACCCACACACAAACTCAAAACAATATTTATTTATCCATGTATATACTGTATATATATACTGTATATATATATATATATATATATATATATATATATATATATATATATATATATATATATATATATATATATATATACATACAAAGTTGCAGTACTTATGCACGTCTCTTTGAGTGTGTGTCTGTGTGCGTGTGCGTATTTAAATATATAGCAAACAAAATTAATATCAAAACCATTCTTAATATTATACTACTAACAACAAACAACAGACCTACAAGTTTGGCCATTCACCACTATTACCTTCACAACTTCACCAGGGTATCTTGCTATATCGGAGCCCCCAGTGAGGGTGGTGGTGAGGGGAGGGCCCCATACACAGATGGTTATGACGGTTTGATTAGTGGCCCGAGGATTTTAGAGGGTGCTGAGAATAGGGGTTGTCCTTGGTGTTTTGGACCAGGACGGCTGTGGACCAACAAGGAAGACAGTCTCCTTGTTTCTGTGGACTTTTTCGTCACACTCCTACACTGATGGATTGTTTTCAGTTTTCACTTGTAAGTAGAAAAACCTGTAGCTTGTGTCCTTTTAGGTTGAAAGGGTGCTAGAAAGGGAAATTCAAGGTAATAATGTGTCAAATTACCAGGACATATGGAGCTTAGAAGAGTTTAAGTCATAGAAAGAGGACAAAATAAACTTCGATAATTTATCGTAGAATAGAATGAAGACGGTAAAACCCGGTTAACTCTTGAGTAAGAGAGTTGGATAAAATAGAGATAAAAATGTGTCCTACAGCAGGTACCACCAACTCTCCATAAGGGGGAGTAGTAACTGAGCCAGTTCTGAAAAAAATCATTGTTGATTGCATGCAACTTAACTTTTGAGGAGCTGATGTGGGGTGAGTATTGTGATTAATTAGGTTAATTTAATAGGGCCCCTTCATCATTCATCAGACGACTTCGCCTATTAATAATAATAGTCTCCATTCAACATTCTACGCCAGCATTTTGAACAGCCCCCGCGGAAGTATCATGGAGTACTCGTCATAAGTGCACGCTTAATTCCCTCATGGGAGCGTCATTTTGATCGGGTACCCTACAGAAAAAAACTACGTAAAAAATAAAAAATAAAAAATAACTTAATATCTGTTATCATATGACTTGCCATATTCGTGGATTTCTCATGCTTTTCTTCCCCGACACCAGGCCCCCTAGCGGCCATCCTCGTCCTTCCTACTTCCGCGGCCTTCCAATCAACAGGGCTCGCGCTGTGTCCGCTTCATTCGACGTTCGCAGAGCTTCTAGTGAGTCCTTACTCATTTGTATACATCTGTGTTGTAGTAACAGGGTTTAGATTAGCTAGCACGGCTGCCAGATTGGTATGTCCGCAGGAAGTGTGTGTTAAAATAGGGTACCATTGTCACAGGCGTCTACGAGTCCCGGAGTGGCGTACCGCGTGTGTTATTGTTGTGATACGCCTTTAGCTGTTGTGTTTACTTAGCTTGAAGGCGACCACTCTACGAGGCATGATACAGACTGTCAATAGTGAGGAAAGTAAATGCCATTTTCTTCAGTTATCAGCAAAAGCTCTGGTTTAAGGGTGTCTTCACGTGGTGCTCTGCCTTCCAGGGTTCGTGTTTTGCTTGGGCCCCTTGGGTGGGCCTACCTCTTTGTTGTGCTGCTGATGGGTGCCGGAACGTCGCCTGCCGGGATGTTCTTCGAACCACGTGGTCAGCCTAGTTAGGGGTCTCCGGCGTAGGCTTCAGGTAATTTAGATGTCTACATTTTCTGTCATTTTATTAATGCCTATGTATGCCCCCTTTTTGTTTTCATGCATGCGGGCTTGCTCATTTGGGGGTAAGGGAGACGTCCCTATATGACAATATGTTTATTGTATATGTGTGGGACTTCGGGAAGGGGGCTGTGCCAATCCCGTTTCCCGGTAGTTTTTGTTTGTTCTGGCGGCCCCGTGTGGTGGGTTCTAGTTATCCGTCTCTAACGGGTAGGAACGTTCAAAAGATCCCGGCGTGGTTTAGCTGAACTACTCTCTCCCGGCGGAATTGCATTCCTAGAAGGGCTACAAACTTGGCCCGCCTAGTTAACTCACCCTGACTGGCCTGGTGACACGTAAGACATTATCGCCTGCGGCGCCATGAGTCGAAGTGTACACCAAGTGTTAAGATTAGTTTTGCAAACTTATTCAGTAATGATCAGACACTAAAAGGTCAAAGGACCTGTGGCTCTTGTCACAGGTAAGTTATTGAAAGTCAGTTGGACAGATCCGGCGGAAGGTTAGAATAGTGGTGCACTATAGCTAATTTTCCGGCGGATTTGGGTTAGGATGTTTAATACCTTGCAGGTTATCCTTATGAGCATTGATTCCTGGAAAAAATGTCCAGGCCCCAGAGACTGCTTCTCCTTCGGAGTTGGACATCAGATCCCGGCGGAGGGGGGGACCCTCTTATTACGTCAATATGCCTAGGTTTGAACTTTGCTTCACGCCTACTTGCTCTCTTTTACCCATTTTTGTTCACAAGCTTTGCATCAAGTGCGTAAAGTGTTTAGATCATTCTAGAGGTGTGTGGTTGTCAAAAAGATGCGCCATTTGCTCTGAATTGAAAACCGCCTTGTTGGCGAAGAAAGACTTGTCATGCTTAGCAGCCTTACATTAAATTAAAGCCGCATTTTATTCTTATGCAAAGGAAACAGCCCATAAGGCACTTCAGTGTGATGATGAAGTCCTATGGGAGAATCTCATTATAAAGTCACCTTTGGTTCAACCCGGTTCCTCCAAATCTGTCAGACTCAAAATTAAAACAAAGGCCCTCAGCAGAGAGTTAGTGAGCAGTAGCAGTGAGAGCGAAATCACCGAGGTTCCCCCCTCTGACCGTACCAAGAGGAGACGGTCGCCCTCCCCGCGGCAGAAGTCGAGGTCTAGGTCGAAGTTCCCCCGGAAACACTCTCGCCACTCCGCCTCGGACTCTTCCCGGTCCCACAAGCGCTGGAGAGAGGAATATGAGGATACGTCTAGCAGCCGCCAGGACACTCCTCAACCACCCCCTCCCACACCTCCTTCTGACACGCCTATACGTGATTCAGGGGAGTCGGAAATAGGATCTGAGATATTGGAATCCACACCTAGTCAGCAACAATCTTTACGTGTGCCTCCTAATGTTACTTTTGCCATACCAAAATTGACTTGTGTTCCCCGTAGTGTGAGGTCGACAGGCCCAAGTAGGGTGCTAGCCGACCAATATAGGGATTATCCGGCGGGGTCCAAGTTAAGCTCTCAAGTAACCCGTAACTCCCAGCCCATAGCGGCAGGGGGGTATTGGCGTCAATCAGAACCATCTCTCTCTCTCCTTAACGTCATCCCAGAACGGCCTGAGGACGGAAACATAGACGTGTTACCATCGTCAGTGCCAGATTTGCTTTGGCCCCCGGCGGATAATGAGATAGAATCACAAGAGACCTTGGGGCAGAGTGAGGAGCCGGTGGAGAGTGTGTCCTCCCCGGCTCCTCAGTCTATCCCTAGTAATTATTCTGAGGCTAGCTCACACTCATCCAAAGATCCCCATAGGACATGGATGACTTCTGATCAGGTAAATGAGTTATTACATAAAGTGATACAGCATTATCAAATCCCTGCCTCTTCGGATACCTCGGTCACTCCCTCAGCTGCGCCCCCAAGCACTTCTGTTATCAGACCTCTAGACCCCCAGCATTCATTCCTTCATGTCCAATCCCGGTAGTAGCGACGGTCCCAGGCCCTACAGTGCCGGCGACGCTATCTATGGGTTGTTGCTGATGTCACCCCACCTCCTTTAGATAAGGCACCTCTGAGGAAGGGCCCCATGCCCCTCCTCTATGGTACTGATTGCTCTTGGGTACCTGTGTTACCAGAGAACCCCCTTTCAGCTCAACCTTCGGTATCAGGGGACCCTCCAGTTCCCGGCGAGTGGTCCATTGAGATCAATAAGAGCCGTAAATTTAGGGCAAAAGACGAGGCAGGGAGGGTTTTGGATGTACTGATTAAGGGTGTACCGAGTTCACTTAACCCAGCTTATTTTGTGTATTCAGCTGCGCCGGCCGTTCCTTCCGCCGCATCTGCAAGACTATTTGCTGACTGGTCGAAGGCTGATGGCATCAATTATGTCAAAGCCTTGAATGCTCTTACGCCAGAGTTGGCTACAACTCCGGTCCTGGACCAAGCTCAGACTCCGGTCCTGCAGATGGGGCAGGTGGGACTAGGCCCATGGGTAGATTAGGAGTTGGAAGCTCAGGTTTTTGCCACTACTATCACCTCAAAATCTTCTCATCAGATTCCGCCGGACAACCACCCTTACTTTTCCCTACCGGTAGCCAAAGCGGTCCCCAGACTTACTAACATTTCTGGCAGCTCCCAAAGTGTCCTTACATGCCCTTGATGAACCTTTCTCTCGCCCCCCCCCCCCCCCCTCCCCAGCTGCTCACCGAGAGCGGGATTTTAAGTTACGCAACAAGGCCTACCGGATGTTCTCTCAATTCTTGGTGAGTCATCAAATAGCCGCCTCTCTTGCATGCACTATCTCATCCATAGCTGACCCCCAAATTAGAAAAGCTACTGAGCTGTCTCGTCGACTCTTGCTCCAAAATGCCATTCAGTCACTAGGAGACATTAGAATTGCAATATTGGAAGCGGTTCGATCCCGCCAAGATCTGTGAGTACATCTGGTGAGGAAGTTGCCGGCGGACATTGGTCGCCGGGTGACTCTCTCCCCGGTTCTTACTGCCACACTCCTTAACTCTGAGACTTGGAGTCTGATTTTTAATATGGTGAGTGGGTGGAAGCAGGTTACCTCCCAAGCTAGGAAGGACCCGGCTAAGAAACCTTTTCATAAGTCAAAAGGCGGTAACAAACCGTATCAACCCCAAACTAAGCAGTCCTCAAGAGACCCCAGGCCACCTCCTCAGCAGGGAGGTAATCAGCACAAACCCAAACAAGGTAAACAACATGGGTATAAGGGTAAGACCACATACAAAGGTCATCAGGGCACTGCATCAGCCAAAACTAGTCAAACGTCCGATGCCAACCCACCTCCTCCTCCAAAAAACTAGCCACTCATGCTCTCCACATCCCAAGGCCGAGCTCAAAGGCGCAGGATTGGAGAGTTGCCTTGAAGGACGAACCCCGGTTGCACCTAGGTTCGTTCCGTTCATTCCGCTCGGCCTGGCCCAAGCATACCTGGGCCAGGAAGGTAGTGAGCAAAGGAATCACCTGGCGGTGGCGCCGGTGGCCTCGACTGTGTCGGCCGCAGGAATATACCGGAGTGTCACAGGAGGAGGAGGCCCTATTGCAGGAAATGATTGCCAAACAGATACTGATTCAAGTCAATGCCTATCAGCCAGTATTCACGTCAAGACTCTTCTTGGTGCCAAAAAGAGACAGCGTGCAAATGCGACCAGTTCTAGATCTCTCGTATCTGAACACCTTTATAGAGAATTCACCCTTTAGGATGTTGACTGTTCAGCAACTCAGACTCGCACTTCCGCCGCAAGGTTGGATGGGCTCGATAGATCTCAAAGACGCCTATTGGCATGTCCCTATAAACAAACGGTTCCAAAAATTTCTCGCTCTGAGAGTCCGGCACGAGAGACTTATGTCTTTCAAAGGATGCCGTTCGGATTGAACCTAGCACCGAGAGTATTTACCAAACTCGTCCGGCAAGCTCTTTTACCCCTGTTAGTTCAAGGCATACAGGTGTTTTGGTATCTGGACGATTGGCTAGTAGTGGCAAACTCTTTGGAATTATGTCAAGACCATGTAAACCAAGTGTTAGCTCATGTACAAACCCTAGGGTTCAATGTGAACTTGGCAAAGTCGCACCTTGTCCCCTCAAGGAATATTCAGTGGATAGGGCTGGTCTGGGACACCTGCACCCTGACTCTTACTCAGAGTGTGGATAACCGCAGCAGATTTCGAAGGAAACTGTTCCGGTTCCTCCACAGTTTGGATACGACCAGGAAAACGTGGGATTCCCTGATCGGTTCTCTCAACTGGGTACAATTAACTGTCAAGTTGGGCTGATTGAAAGCCAAGCGATTAATCCTGGAAGGCAACAAAGTGTTCCCTCTCTTGCCGGAGAAGAATGGCCAATTCCTCCATTAATCCACAACTTACTTTCGGCCTGGACCAAGCGCGAAGTCCTCTACTCGGTCGTGACATGGGTTTCTTCCCCCCCCCCCCCTACGGTATGGGTAGACACAGACGCCTCGGGGACACTAGCAGGGGGGTATCAGTCAAGCCTAGGACAGCAAGGTCAGGGCAGCTGGTCGTCAGACAGCCAATCACATATCAACAAGCAGGAGCTTTTAGTTCCCCTGTTCTTTCTCCAAACTCACGGCATGACATTGAAGAACAAATCAATAGCATTCAGAATGGAAAATCAAACTGCAGTTTTTTGTATTCAGAAGCAAGGCTCAGTGAGGTCACGAGAGTTGCTGAACGTTTCAGAACAAATTTTTACCCTAGCCGACTCGCTAGGGATTTCCCTGCATGCCACCTACCTCCCCGGCGTGGCGAACGTCTGGGCAGACGCTCTCTCTCGCCGGCGGAGCACTCTAGTAGAATGGACAATCAAACAGGCTATCTTCAACAAGATGATTGCAAAGCCAGCCCGTCCACAAGTGGACTTGTTTGCATCAACAGAGAACCACAGACTCCCTCTTTTTCTCAGACGTCACGGCGTAACCCCGGCGGGGGGACCCGATGCATTGCTGGTGGACTGGAACAGGTGGACCTCAATCTATCTGATTCCGCCGCCAGATTCTGTGTTAATGTGCAAAGTAATTCACAAACTGAGGGATTACCGGGGCCGGGTAGCTTTGATCGCGCCGCTGTGGCCGGCCCAGGTTTGGTACCACCAGTTGCAACAGTTGTGCAGGACCCCGGTGTCCCTCCCGGTCTCTGTTTTCCACTTGGAAACGATTGGCAACCTTCGGACCTCGCTCAGTTTTGCCTTATGGATATTTACTATGCCAAATGGTTAAATCAATTTGGTCCAACTGTCACTAAGAAGCTAATGAACCAGTAAACACTGTCTACCAGGAGACAATATCAATCACATTGGAAATCTTTTACAACCTGGATTGTTGAGTCAGGGCAAACGACTGCCTCGGGAGCCTTAATTTTCAATTACTTAGACTATATTTTTGAGCAGAAAAATGTTTCGGTAATAACGTTAAAAAATAATCTGTCTGCCATTAGGACCCCCTTCCTTGATCTCACCGGCCTTTCCATACCGCAGGCGGAGGAGAAAGGTTTTATGAGAGCATCTTTCAAGCTTCGTCCACCTCCCCACCAGCTCATGCCCACCTGGTCTCTGGATAAAGCCTTAGAATTGCTTCAATCGCGCAAGTATAATAATGCGGCGGACTTTGACTCACTTTTGAAAAAGGCTGTCTTCCTAATGGCACTTGCCACCGGAAACCGGGTGTCTGAGCTGGCGGCGATGAGCAACGAACCAAACTGTCTCAGGTTTGGAAGACTGCACGACCATGTTCAAATCGCGCCGTCTCCCTCTTTTATTGCTAAGAACGAACATTCTGACCATGTTTTTTCTGAATTTTCCATCCCGGCCTTGAAGAGAGGCCTCATTCATTACCTTTTATGTCCTGTGCAAGCACTCACACAGTTTATGAGGGCTGCGCAACCTCGCCAACCAGGTGCTTTATGGGTCAACCGGACAGGTAAGCGTGTTACAAAACGGAAGTTGGCTTCCTTGCTTGTCGACGTTATCAGGGAAAGCAATCCCGGCGTGTTAGTCAGGGCTCACGATATCAGGAAATGGGCAGTATCCCTCAGATTTCTGCAAAAATTTTCAATTGATGATATTGCCAAAACTCAACTTTGGGCTTCCAATCATACGTTCCTTTCACGCTACCTGTCTGTTGCTCTAGATAAACCAAAGCGTACCTGTGTAGCTTTACGGAAACGGGTACAGTAGGTAATGTTCTTTTTAAGTTGTGTTGTTTTAAAGGGGGGGGGGGGTGCGGAATAGTCCATATTCCCTCTGTACCCTTGGAGATTCTGATGCATCACGAGCTGTGATAGGTCAGGTTCTACAGCCCAGCATTAATGTTATTGTTTTTTGTTTTTTAATTCTAAGAAGATATATCGCATAGTTGCATCTATGTCTGTGTTACCAGAGTGTACAAATATATTATTGTACAAATAGTTTAAGGAGAGAACAAATAACTACTGCAGAGTTATAGTTCTACAGGACACATGCGTGTCACAATTTTCTAAATGCATACGATCAATTGCAATGATCTGACCATGGGCAAGCAGTTTCTTAATGCCACGCACTGCTTGCAAATCTTTTATACCTTTTTTCTACATGTTGTATTGCATACAATAAAACTTAAGAAACTGTTATCCGGATTCTTCTTCCCTAAGGTTAGGATATTTTACGAATGTCCCGCCTCCAGTCTTGATATTCAGGCGAAGTCGTCAATGATGGAGGGGCCCTATTAAATTATAGGTTGATTCCCGAAGGGAAGTAGAGAAAACCTAATATTTAGTAGGGCCCCGTAATCATCGACGACTCGGGCCCTCCCGACCATCCAACTTCCCATTCGTTGATTTCCATAGTTTATTCTTGGTATATCAGTGAAGGACGAGGATGGCCGCTAGGGGGCCTGGTGTCGGGGAAGCAAAGCATGAGAAATCCACGAATATGGCAAGTCATATGATAACAGATATTAAGTTATTTTTTATTTTTTATTTTTTACAGAGTTTTTTCTGTAGGGTACCCGATCAAAATGACGAACCCATGAGGGAATTTACCGTGCACTTATGAGTACTCCATGATACTTCCGTGCGGGCTATTCAAAATGCTGGCGCAGCATGTTGAATGGAGACTTATTATTATTTATAGGCGAAGTCGTCAATGATTACGGGGCCCTACTAAATATTAGGTTTTCTCTACTTCCCTTCAGGAATCAAACCTATAATATAGCCTAATACAGTCAGTTTAATTTTAATGTTCTCATTGTAAGTAGAATACGTTGGTTAAGATTGATAACTAGTTTATGATAAGGTATGCCTATACAACCTAATTCATAATAACTTAACCAATCATAAACATAAGGATCCTAATATAACTAAACTAACCAGCCAACTAACCAATCCTAACCAAGCCAAGCCTACCAAACTTAGCAGGCCATTTATCCAAATAAATAATGTGTACATGGACACGGTTTGGTAATTCTAAGTTTGCTTTGGCACTTCTAACTAGCGTATTTCTTTATATCTTGAGATTTAACCTTACTTGACATATCGACACGGAAAAATGGGGCTCCAAAACAAATATAATCATGGTGTTGTAGAATTACGGCCACACTAAACCGCGGCCTAAATGAATATAGACTATAAGGGAGGGTGTGGTGAGGGTGAGAGTCAAGTACACTCCGGCCCCTCCCTGCAGCGGCCCCATTTACCTCCCCCCCTCCCCCCCCCCTTAAAGGGGGCATTAAGCCGCCACAGCCAACCGATCTCCGCTGTTTCACTGCCGATGTTGGGGGCCCCATCGATATTAATTGCTAATCTATATTTGTATTGCAGATTTACAACAGTCTTTAACAATATATATATACGACATGTGGCTACCATATGTTGATGTGATCAATAACCAGTTTTCAAGTAATTGGACTAGACCTGATCTCATTAAATTCATTTCCAAGATTCTATAAACATAGCAACTTGTACAGAGTTCAAAATATGTTCCGCAATTGTTTTTAACTACAGAAAAGTAAAGATTGCTATGGTTTTAGGACATTCTATTCATGACACTCATTAGATCCCTTCAGAGGTTATGGATATTTATTCCAAATGGATATTTTATCTGTGTGTAAGGAAACAAAAGGCAGGTCGCCTGTTGCCTATTCTCTCCCAATTCCAAAAGAGTGACAGAGCTAAATTCAAGGGCCTTTGGGGTCAAAATGCTTGGACCTACGAAGTTTAAAGCAGTTTAAGTCATAGGATGAAGGAAAGATTGATTGTTGGAGAGAGTTCCAGAGTTCACTTGTTGAGTAGAATAATGACTGAGTTAGAAATGTAATAGGCCCCCTTAAAACTTCGATAGGAAAAATGACAGACAATGATTTAGAAATGTGCAGTACATTAAATAGTCAGTTTCTTTCCGTTTTCACTAATGAAAATTTGGCACAGATTCTAGAAGTCCGTAAGGTATATAGCGACAGTATGGAAAGTAGGTTAAGTACGGTTACTATAAGTAGACATGATGTGCTTAAGGAAATTGACAGACTGAAACCTTAGAGATCTCCTGGTCCTGATGAGGTATATGCTAGCAGTGGTTCTTAACCTTTTTAGCACCGCGCCCCCTTTGGTCAGAACTGTATTCATGATCTCCCCCCCCCCCATGCCTCTGGTGCCTAGAAAACTTTTTTTTTTTTTTATCCATTCCATATGGATGCTTAAGACGCAAGATACTGTAAAAAGGGCGAACAAATAACCAATATGCATGCAAGGATTAAAACTGATTAATGGTTTTATGTCAACACTACAATCATGTGGTTGCTCGGAATGACGGTTGTCAAGTTTTCCTATCAAAGTTTCTTATTTATATAATCTTTGCGATTACCCTGTATGCATTTGAATGGCCTAGCCCTATTTTGAACTATGATTACCCCACGCCCCCCCCTAGCATTGTCAAACGCCCCCCAGGTTAAGAACCACTGTGCTAGAGTATTAAAAGAATGTAGAGATGAGTTAAGTTACCCATTAACATTTCGTTTTAACAAGTCATTAGAAACATTACTGACCCGTCTGGTGAACAAGCCTACGTCTGTTCTATCCTAAATGACCTAGAGCAGTTAGTTCAGCAACCCACCCGTATCCCGGATCGCATCGGAGATTGGCCCAACATTCTTGATTTTTTTATAACTTCTAACCCTTCTTCTTATACTGTTGATCATTTCTCTTTTTTGGGCTCCTCCGACTATAAACTAATCTCTGTCACCTGTCTTATCTCTTCAGTACGGCCACCCGATCCTCCTAGCCGGCGGCGCTTGTGGCACTTTGGCGCTGCCCACTGGGAGGCTCTCCGGCAGTACTTCTTTGATTTCCTATGGAATTATTTCTGTTTCCGTGGCCGGGGACCCTCGGAGAGTGCTGAACGCATAATCCTATCAGGCATGGAAGCATACATTCCATTCTCTTTCTCTCAGACTAATGCTAAAAAATCTTGGTTTACTCACGCCTGTTCTACTGCTGTCCGCAATAAGGAGGAAGCATTCAAACGGTACCGATGCCTTAAAACTCAAGACTCTCATTCTTCCTATGTTTCTGCCCGGAATCAGGCCAAATCTATTCTTCGACTTGCCAAACACTCTTTCATCAATAATAAATGCACTGAACTATCCAACTCTAGCTCTTCCCAAGCTTTCTGGCATCTAGCCAAAACACTCTCCAACAATTTCTCTTCCTCGTCTTTCCCTCCCATTTCCCACTCTGATGGCACAACCATCACAACCAATCTTGTCATCCATGCTGGTTCAAATGACGTCATGCGCACCAGATCCGAAGAGTTGATGGAGAAATATCGCAAGATGATCCAGCACTACAAAAACAAGTCAAGGAATATTATCATCTCAGGCATTCTCCCCAAGATCGACGCACCTGACAAATTCTACGACAAGGCCTTCAGCACAAATAGCCGACTAAAATATTTGTGTCTGAGGGAAGAAGTTGAATTCATCAACCTCTGGGACAACTTCTACAACCAGCCTACTCTGTTCCGCAAGGATGGCACTCATCTAAACCCTGTAGGTTCAGCACGCATGGGTCGTCTCCTACACGAAGCAGTCCGCAGCCATGGATCAAAAAACGCCATCCGAGAAGAAGCAGCAGTGACATAAATCATCCAACGCCAAGCAAAAAACAGAGGCAACCGAGGCCACCAGCGATAAGGACCGAAGACAGCGAGGACCGAGGACAGCCATGAACATAAATGTAGATCCGACAAGAACCAAAAATATTATTAAAGAGCGTTCCGTGAGTTCTAAAATAACAAATTTAAAGGTTTTCTATGCAAACGCTCGTAGCATACGCAATAAATTTTCAGATTTAGAGGAGCTAGTGTTTACAGAAAATTATGATGTGATTGGCATAACAGAATCTTGGCTCAATACAGAAGATAGAGACTTTTTAGCAGAGTATTCACTTCCCGGTTATGTAATGTTTGAGAAAAGCCGAATAAATCGAAATGGAGGTGGCGTTTTACTTTATATCAAAGAAAGTCTTAACCCTACCCTCTTGTCAAAACCTCAAATTGTGAACGTCGACACATCTTTTGTGCTAATAAAGAATAATAAAGGTACAAAAATAATACTTGCGTTAATATACAGACCTCCAGCTCAATCAGTGCAAACTGACCGAGAAACTTACGAACAAATTGCAGATGTAAGTAACTCACAAGATACCGTAATTTTTGGCGACTTCAATTTAGCTGTGACCAAGTGGGGCGATACTCTTACTTCACACTCCGGACATGACTTGTATACGAACTTGCAAGAGAGTTCGCTTTATCAAAAAAGAAGAATTAATAGAGAATTTGAATGTTGGTGATGAATTCAGTAACAGCGACCATCGTACGATAACTTTCACTTTAAAGTTTACTAGTAACGAACCAAATAGTAGCATCGAAAAAGTCCCTAATTTCAAGAAAGCAAACTTCCATAAACTTAGAGCTATGTTTAAAGAAACTGACTGGATCTTTTTAATTAACAATAATGACATAAATACATCTTGGAAGTTATTCGAAACCACTTATCTAAAAGCAGTGCAAGACTGCATACCATCGAAAATACGGCGTCCAGGCCATAATAATAAGCCCAATGGTGGAATAAGATATTTCAAACTGCCTGCTTGCTAAAACATTTTTGCTAATGATAGATTAAAATCCTCACAAAATGACGAAGAACGGGTGAAATTTGTAGAGCTACGACGCAAAGCCAAAAAGTTAATTAAGCAAAGTAAAAAGACCTTAGAGTTACATATTGTGAATCAAAGTAAAACAAACCCGAAAGAATTCTATAGTTATATCAGAAAGAAAAAAGTAGTTACTTCAACTGTTGGACAGTTAGTCGATGAAAATGGAGAATACACCAAAGACGAAGTACAAATGAGTAATGCCCTAAATACCTTCTTTGCATCAGTTTTTACAACAGAAGACCTCAGTTATATCCCTACACCATCGCCGATTCAGATTGATAATTCAGATGTTCTAAGCAATATCACCGTTACAGAGAGAGAAGTATTGAATTGTTTAGATAAACTCAAGGTAAATAAAACGCCTGGACCTGATACAATCTCGCCTAGAGTTCTAAAGGAAGCTAAGGATGAGCTCTCCAAACCACTGACATTACTATTCAATAAATCCTTGCAGTCTGGAACTATGCCTGATCAGTGGAAGCTAGCCAACGTAACACCGATATTCAAAAAAGGCAGCAAATCCCTACCCAGTAACTATCATCCAACTAGCTTAACCTCAGTTGTATGTAAAATACTAGAAACGGTCATACGAGACAGACTCGTAAATCACTTAGAGGAATATAACATACTTAAAGATACTCAACACGGCTTTCGTAAAAAACGTTCCTGTTTAACAAACCTCTTAGACTTCTTCCATGATATCCTCAACCTCTACGATGAGAGTAAAGCTGTAGATATTATATACCTTGATATTCAAAAGGCCTTTGACAAAGTTCCCCACAAACGTTTACTGCTAAAACTAAAAGCGCATGGAATACAAGACGGTGTGTTGAAATGGATAGAAAATTGGCTCAGCGACAGAAAGCAAAGAGTAGTCATAAACGGTAAGGCATCTAAATGGACCAATGTAAGTAGTGGGGTACCCAAGAGGTACCAGGTAAGGGATCGGTAGTAGGTCCAATTCTCTTTCTAATTTACATCAACGACATAGATGAGGGTCTCACCTGTACAATCTCAAAATTTGCTGACGATACAAAAATTGCAAATAGCGTACTCTCAAAAGAACAAGTTGACGATATGCAACACAATCTAGATAAATTGTCATGTTGGGCCCAAATTTGGCAAATGAGTTTCAATGCGGATAAATGTAAAGTACTACATATCGGATACCTAAATGTGAAAGCAAACTATTCGATGCTTGGCACTCAGCTTAAGAATGTAAACAGAGAAACCGATCTGGGAGTAACAATATCGAGTAACCTAAAACCGAGTCAACAATGTTCAGAAGTTGTTAAGAAGGCAAACACAATAATTGGCTTTATAGGCAGGTAATTTGAGCATAAATCCAAAGAAGTTATCCTAACCCTTTACAATTCCTTAATCCGCCCTCTTCTGGAATACTGCGTTCAATCCTGGCGCCCTTATTACCAAAAAGATATAAACAAGCTAGAACGAGTTCAACGTAGAGTTACCAAAATG
Source organism: Paralithodes platypus (assembly GCA_032716605.1). NCBI lineage: Eukaryota > Metazoa > Arthropoda > Malacostraca > Decapoda > Lithodidae > Paralithodes > Paralithodes platypus. Next base: position 24,717,363 of record CM064575.1, on the reverse strand, counting down.
ATACCTAGCCTAAAGAACAAACCATACGAAGAGCGTCTTAGAGAATTAAATCTATTTCCTTTAACCCAGTGCAGATTAAGAGGTGACTTAATTCAAGTGTTCAAAATCATCAAAGGCATCGACAATATGGACTGTAGTAAGTACTTCACTAATGACCAATCTAATTACACGCGGGGAAACGGTTGCAAAATTATTGGTAAATCTTTTAACTCACACGAATCTAAGAATTTCTTCTTCAATCAAGTTGTCAACTTGTGGAATGGGCTTCCCCGAAATGTTATAGACTGCATCACCGTTGATTCATTTAAACTCCGCCTAGACAAATATCTCGCATCAAACCCGCGACTGACTGCATTTGTAAATGAATAACTTTATTTTATCCCCCCCTCCGTTACTAACCCATCTGTCCCCTACTACCTTCCTAATCCTGCCACGGACATTAGTTCCAGGGCAGTAATTCCCTTTCCAATGGTCCCTTACCCACTCTAAACCACTGTTTGGACACTTGATCCTCAGTGTTTTGGAGGACAAGCAACCTAGAAGGGTCACTAGATCTGTTGTTGCTTGATTTCCTTTGTACTCCTTTGTACTTCTTCCTCTGACAAAGCTAAACTCTTCGCTCAAACTTTTGCTAGAAACTCCACACCTTGGATGATTCCGGTGCTATTCCTCCCTCTCCACCCTCCGCTCTCTTACTTATGCCTAATATCCTAATCTCTTCTAAAGATGTACTTTCTACCCTCTCTGGGCTTAATACTAATAAGACGTACGGTCCGGACGGTGTTCCTCCTGTTGTTCTCAAAAACTGTGCTTCCGTGCTGACTCCCTGCCTAGGCAAACTCTTTCGTCTCTGTCTATCCTCTAAGGTCTTCCCTTCATGCTGGAAATTTGCTCACATTCAACCTGTCCCAAAGAAGGGTGACCATTCTCAACCCTCCAACTATCGTTCAATTGCTCTCATCTCTTGTCTTTCTAAATTTTTTAAACTATTCTTGCTTCCAAATTTCTTAAGCATTTCTCTTCTCATAATCTGCTATCAGATCGCCAGTATGGCTTCCTTAAGGGTCGCTCTACTGGTGATCTTCTTTCATATCTTACTAACTCTTGGTCATCCTCCTTTCGGGACTTCGGTGAGACTTTTTCTATTGCACTAGACATATCGAAAGCCTTCGATAGAGTCTGGCACAAATCTTTAATTTCTAAACTACCCTCCTTCGGTTTCTATCCCTCCATCTGTGCCTTTGTCTCTAATTTCCTTTCCGGCCGTTCCATAGCCGCGGTTGTGGACGGCCATTGTTCACTTCCTCACCCTATAAACTCCGGTGTTCCTCAGGGCTCTGTCCTATCTCCTATGCTCTTTCTAATTTTTATAAATTATCTACTCAACTGTACCTCAATTCCCATCCATTCATACGCAGACGACTCAACCTTACACTACTCCATTAGTTTTTCAGAACGCCCCAGCCAGCAATCCCTCAAAGACAAACGTAATGAAGCCATAGAACTCTTAAATTCTGATCTAAATACTATCTCCAATTGGGGAAGAGAAAACCTTATTATCTTTAACGCTTCCCAAATCCAATTTCTCCATCTATCTACCCGTACGGAACTACCAGCGGACTATCCCTTATTCTTCAACAATACAAAAATCAATCCTTCATCTTCTCTCAATATTGTTGGTGTCTCTTTTTTCTTCTGCTCTCAGTTGGAAGGACCATATTACCAGTCTTGCTAAGGCAGCCTCCCAGAAGCAGGGTGTGCTCAACCGCCTTAGGGGGTTCTTTTCCCCTGCACAGCTTCTTGCTCTGTACAGAGGCATAGTGCATCCTTGTATTGAGTATTGTTCACATGTGTGGGGAGGTTCCTCTCACACCGTTCTCCTAGGCAAAGTTGAAAGGAAGGCCTTTCGTATCATTAACTCCCGTCCACTCACCAACTCTCTGCAATCTCTCTCTCTCCGCCGCAATGTTGCATCTCTCTCGCTATTCTATCGCTACTATAATACTCAGTGTTCCTCAGAGCTTTCCCAGTGTATACCACCTCCTTTACGTAGGGCACGTGGTACCCGTCTTGCAACTCAATCCCACCCCTAATCTGTGCAACTCTCCAACCCAAAAGTGAAACGTTATTCTCAAACTTTCTTCTACTCAACAGCTGAGCTCTGGAACTCTCTCCCAGAATCAGTCTTTCCCTCTTCCTATGACTTAAATTGCTTCAAACTCCGTGTGGCCCGGCATTTTGGCTTGAACGTCCCTTGATTTTGGCCCTGTCACTCTTTCAACTATGGGGGAGGCACTCGCTATAGGCAGTTCTACCTTTTGCCTCCCTCCATCACATAGGAAAAATAAAAAAAAGTATGGTTCCAGAAGCTTGGAAGCTTGCAAATGTAGTTCCGATCTTCAAAAAAGGTGCTAAATCAATAGCATCCAATTACTGTCCCATTAGTCTCACTTCAATCATAGGAAAGCTACTAGAGTCAATTATTGCTAGGAAAATGAGAAACCACTTAGAAGCATTTAACTTAATCAATTCTTCTCAGCATGGATTCACTCAGGGACGTTCTTGCCTTACTAATTTGCTTAGCTTTTTCTCAGAGGTATATGAAGCAGTAGATAATGACAAGTCATATGATATTATATATTTAGATTTCAGTAATGCTTTCGACAGAGTCCCTCATGAGAGATTGATGAGAAAGGTTGAGGCGCATGGAATAGGTGGGGCATTGTTAGGATGGATTAGGTCATGGCTAAGAGTGGCTAAGAAGCAGAGAGTCAGCATAAATGGTACCAAGTCAGAATGGGGAGCAGTCAAAAATGGTGTCCCCCAGGGATCTGTATTAGGTCCACTGTTGTTTGTTATATACATAAATTACCTTGATTTAGGTATAACTAGTAGGATAAGTAAATTTACAGATGATACCATAATGGGAGAAAATTGATTCAGATAGAGATATAGAGTGCCTGCAAAGGAATCTAGATACCTTACACGAATGGTAAGTAAATTGGCAGATGAAGTTTAACATTGACAACTGCAAGGTATTAAAGATAGGGAAGATGCATATAAATGTTAAATATAAACTAGCTAATATGGAATTAGAAAACTCAGATTGTGAGAAATATCTAGGTGTGTTTGTTAGCAATGATTTGAAGCCTAGAAAACAATGTATAAACGTTCATAACAAGGCAACCAGGATTCTTGGGTTTATCTCTAGGAGTGTGAGTAACAGAACTGCTGATGTTTTCTTAAAACTTTACTTGTCATTAGTGAGACCCCATATGGATTATGCTGTTCAATTTTGGTGTCCTTATTACAGAATGGACATCAATTCATTGGAGAGAGTACAACGTAGAATGACAAAAATGATCCATAATATTAGAAATCTTCCGTATGAAGATAGGTTGAAGAAATTAGGCTAACATTCGTTAGAGAGACGCAGAGTTAGAGGGGATATGATAGAGGTATTCAAGTGGGTTAGTGGTATTAATAAAGGGGACATGCAAAATGTACTAACACTCAGTGATAGCGAAAGAACTCGTACAAATGGTTTCAAATTAGATCAATTTAGTTTCAAGAAAGATATAGGCAAATATTGGTTTGGTAACAGAGTTGTAGATAGGTGGAATAGGCTACCAAGTGCTATAGTGGGATCAAGAACGATAGGCAGCTTTAAGATAAAATTAGATAGGCATATGGACGAGATGGGTTGGGTGTGAGGGAGATCTGTCAGGTGTGGGCCAATCGGCTCTCTGCAGACCCCCGTTTTTCTGACCTCTGACCGTTTCGGTGAGGTCAGTCCTAATGGTGTTAGTAAGCCGGGCTTATAATTAGGCCTTATAATTAGGGTTGGGTTGGACCGGGATCTGCCTTGTGTAGGCCAATTGGCTTTTTGCAGACTCCCATTTTCTTATATTCTTATGTTCTTATGTTTGGCAATTCTTGGGTTGGAGAGCTGTACAGAATAGGAGTGAGACTGTGTTGAAAGGCGGGTGCCTTGCATTCGCCGCACTGAAATAGTTCTGAATAACACTGAAAAAAGTGAAAGAGATGCAACATTGCTGCATGTAGAGAGAGAATATAAACTTGAATACCGCAAATTTCTAATTATCTTTCGATTATTTTGAACGAAAGATAAATTAGTATCAATTTTCTGATTGTACCTTAATTCACCATGATATTTTGTAATTTTGGTCTAATTCACGCTCCCACTTCAGACATGTTGAATTTTTGGAATCCCTCTTCTCTCCTTATCCCAGACATTTCAACGTAATTATATTGGAGTGCTATGATGGTCTCCTTACTATAGCAATCCCGTCTAGGCTAGCCCTTCTGCCAATAATGTTAGCAGTTTGGCAGTATTACTACATGTTTATGTTACCAAGACATATATTGTCTTGCTTCCCAGACTACACTATCACTAATCTAGTATCCATTAACCCTTTCACCACCATTACGTTATTTCATCATAATCTGGTTACCATCAAGGTTAAGAGATACAACAGGTTGGCGCACGCGCAGCCTGTTGACGTCAGAAGGTGGGGCGAGAGAAAGAAAGCTAGAAAAACGCTCGCCTGCCAGCCAAAGTGCTGCCACTAGACCAGGGGTGTCAAACATGTTAATTAATATTAGTACCGGTATTTTTTTATACCCGGTATCTTCATTTTGCTTGGTTATTGTTCTATTTTCTTATTCTTATAATATAATTAGCTTGCACAAAGAGGGATAAGGATTACATAAACACGAGGATTTCACACTGATTTTATTAGTTTAGACATTTTAGATTTAGTTTTTCTAGGATCATTAGCATTCATATTTCTGCACATTGTTCCTAATTAGTTTGATTAAATGGGGGGCATCTGCAAAAACATATATATTCCTGTTAGAAGCAGCTGGATTTGTAAAGAATAGTTTGTCTACATTGATACCTAATGTTTTCCATAGCCTCAGGTTTGTTGGTCCTAAGTCACTGACCATAGCAACTACCAAAAATCCAACTGCTTCTACCTTAGAAATAATTTCAAACAGAATGTCCATGGTCATGCTTGTGTCAAAATCATAATATACGAGTTGTTTCCAAGGGCTCGTCAATCCTCTTATCATCGCACATTGTACTCTGTTTTTGGGTGCATAAAGTGTGTCAGTTGCTTTATCATAAGTCCATTCGTGAGCTATAGTTGTCTCATCAAATGACAATACAATTTGCAGACTCCCATTTTCTTAGGTTCTTATGTTCATTCATTAGAGAGACGCAGAGTTAGAGGGGATTTGATAGAGGTGTTCAAGTGGGTTAGTGGGATTAATAGAAGGGACATGAAAAATTTACTAAAGCCCAGTGATAGCGAAAGAACTATAACAATTGTTTTCAAGATAGATACATTTCGTTTCAGAAAAGATATAGGCCAATAGTGGTTTGGTAACAGAGTTGTAGATAGGTGGAATAGGCTACCAAGTGCTATAGTGGGATCAAGAATGATAGAGAGCTTTAAGATAAAATTAGATAGGCATTTGGATGAGATGGGTCTCTGTAACGAGTGCAAGACTAATTTATTCAACCTTTCTATATATGGAAGATATATAATATTATGGATAATTTTGGTCATTCTTCGTTGTACTGACTCCAAATAAACTATATATGTCCATTCTGTAATGAGGACATCAAATTTGAACAGCATAATCTGAACCTGGTATATACCGGTATACACACATACATACAAATAATTACATTCCGTAAAACCAGGTCGCTTCGGACTTGGGTCGTAACTTCGGACATTGGCGATAATAAGTAATTAGCCACTTTTCAAGATGACTTCGAACACCATTTAGGTCCTTTAGGATAAGGATAGCTCTCTTATTATGGGGGATAATTTTAGGAGGCTTCCTGGATTACCGCGCACTATCACCACGCATCACTTTACCTAGTTATATCTCTATAATGTGTTTAAAGTCAGGAGATATCGTTAAAAAACCTCGAAAAATTTCCAAAGTTACACGGTTTTACGGTTCATAGCCTACATACTACACACACACATATACTGTATATATATATATATATATATATTTATATATATATATATATATATAAATAATGCATCCAAAATGCATCCAACAACTTGACAATATAAAGGCATTTTGTTCAGTTAAAATAGAAGAGCTGCACTTTCACAGGGCATTATACAGTAGTTATAGCATCACGGTATGAAGTAAAAGAAAACGAAGGATAGTGCTGGCTCGGCTGCTCCTTTGAGAATGAATGGTAAACAGTCGAGTGACCTCCGACCCTTCCTTCCTCGTGACGTCATGCGCGAGCGGGTACGAGTTTGAGTGACCCCATGCTCCAACCTGTTGTATCTCTTAACCTTGGTTACCATTAGGCGATATTATTTAGCGTATAATCTACCTTTAGAACTCAAAGAAGTATATACGATGTCAATAAACCTTCTGAATAACATACGTCCTTCATAAACTGTATACAATCGTGTAACTTTAGCCAGAACCAAAGATAAAAAGGCATCATGGTGCTGAAGGGGTTAAAGGGGGGTTTTCCCGATCTTCTTCTCCAGCATGCTTAGCCCAATTAGGCTTGAGATTGTTTAGCCATTAGCCCCTTTAGTTTGGCGATCTTAAGAACTGTTATGCCATTTAGGTTTCGATGTTTCCCTGGCGAGTGATAGAGAGGACTGTATCTTAAGAGGAAGCAGTCGTAGGAAGGGGGGGGGGGAGGGGGGGGGGGGCGCCAGTTGGACTAGATAATAGTCTGTCAGGCGCCTGACCCGGGTAGCCGGTTTATTTATGAAGGGCCTGACTTGGAAGTAATGTGGGCGGGCATTGTGGTGTGATACCGCTGTGTGTCTGCCTGCTGAGACCGGAACCTCTCCAGGATATCTGGGAGCTGGGAATATTTTTGCTGGAGACCCCTCATGATCCTTAGTCTCTGGGTCTTCTCCTGGGTGACCTAGATGTATGTGATTTTTTATTTTGTTTTTATTTTAGCTTAATTTTGTTGTTTCTGCTTGGGCTCTGTCATAAGTCGGCCAAACCCCAGCTATGGGGTATGTGCCTGAGTATATACATACAAACATGCAAACATACATAAATACATACGTACATACATACATCTTAAGGATTACCAGACAACGTAATCCATATCATCAATCTAGATCATCAAAATGTTTACTATATCGGCCACACTCCAATAAGGTCAGACTATCACCATAACGTCTTCAGTATACAGCTCTCAAGCTCAACATCCAATTAGTTTAGCCCTCATCAATTATATACAGCCTTCAGTCAAGCGGCCGTCACACATAATATCCAATCATCTTCGCCCACCTCCACTCCCAGCCATTGTAGCCTAACAGCTCTTCTATTCTCCCACATCTAAAAAAAAAATCCATTTAGGTGTCGATATTTTCCTGGCGATCGATAGCGAGCCTGTAACTTAGGAGGAACTGGCCATGAGCCGGGAAATGTTTCTACCGAAAATGTACAATCATAACTAGAAGGGGGATCTTGGTGAGGTTTTACTAAGCGTGATGGAGGATCCAGGGAGGAAACTAAAACAAAAATAAATATATAAATCGACGAATAAATAAACACTTGCCCCTTAAGCGGACTCACACGAAGGCTTGGTTTTAAAAACTGGGGTCTGGCACCTTCTGAATTTAGCTTTTGTTATATATATTTTTGTTTTTGTATTTTTGCTATGTGTATGAACGAGACAAAAGGCCGGTTGCCTGTAACGAGTGTCTCCCCCAATGCCAAGAGTGTGGCAGAGACACATTCAAGGAACGTTGGGGTCAAAATGCCTGGACACACGAAGTTTAAAGCAGTTTAAGTCATAGGATGAAGGAAATATTGATTGAGGGAGAGAGTCCCAGAGTTCCCATGATGAGTAGAAGAAAGACTGAGAACATTTGCTATTTCTTGGGTTGGAGAGATGAACAGAATAGGAGTGGTAATATGATCTTTTCAAGAAAGGTCGGATGAAAAAGATACACCTAGAATATCGAGAGACGATGAAGGGTTGATTTGTGTATTGTTGAAGAGGAAAAATTGGGTCTTAGTTGGTCTTGGGTTGGAAGTAACAAGATGTGTTCTACCTCAATCAGAACTAATTGACAGATCGGAAGATAGGGTTTTTGTATCTCTTGTACATGAGTTTTGGAGTGATTGCAATGCTGGGTTGATGTGAACAATTAGTTGAATAATTGAAAATCGAATATTGATATCCTGTGTCTTTGCTTATTGGGTTGAAATGAGAATGAACATAACACAATGTATTACAATCCGTTAAATATATCTTCGCTATAGAGTGTCGGATAAAGAAGGTGTCTGGTTTCTATCCCCTATAAGAATATTAATAATACTTTAGTAAACTGTACATTATTCATAATTTGGATTACATTGGAACTACCTATTGTGTTAAATTTGCTCTGTTGTAATAACAATACAATTAGTTTGTGCTAGCAAATAGAAACGTATGTGGACTTATTTATGCTTAACTGAACCGTATTGTACTGTATGTATTAGTTAATGAATTACAAATCAATGACCCAATATTATCTTGATCGAAAGTAGCTCAAAACGTATCTTTTATTAAACCCTTATTGATTATGACGCATTTTGACAGCTCATTCTGGCTTTCTTTAGACGATTTTATACAACTTAAGACGAATATGTGGACATCACAAGGGTAAATATTATCTCAATTAAGCCTCTGACTTCAAAAACTTGTTTTTTCTTCTATGAGAGTGCGGGAGACAAAAGGCAGAACTGCCCGTAGCGAGTGTGAGAGAATCCTCCCCACACATGTGAACAATACTCAATACAAGGACGCTCTGTGCCCCTGTACAGAGCAAGAAGCTGTGCAGGTGTAAAGAACCCCTTGAGGCGGTTGAGCACACCCAGCTTCTGGGAGGCTGCCTTAGTAAGACTGATAATATAGTCCTTCCAAGTGAGAGCAGAAGAAAAAGAGACACCAAGAATATTGAGAGAATATGAAGGATTTATTTTTGTAGTGTTGAACAATAAGGGATAGTCTTCTGGGAGTTCCGGATGGGTAGTAAGATGGAGAAATTGGGTTTTGGAAGCATTAAGGGGGTGACCTGCTTTTTGTTATTTCTGTCCTTTTCTCTCTTTCTCTGGCTTGTATACATTCGGCCCCATTCAGCCAACTATTTTAAGACGTTTATCCCCATCTAGGTGTCGATTTCTTCCTGGCGAGCGATAGCGAGCCAGCATTATATGAAGAAATCCGGCTTCGCCGGAAAAAAAATTCTATCGAAAAATTTACAAATTTAGCCTGCTGTCAAACAAAAATAAAAAATTGACACCTGGATGGGGATAAACGTCTTAAAACAGTAGGCTGAATGGGGCCAAATGGATACAAGCCAGAGAAAGATAGAAGAGGACAGCACAAAAGCAGGTCACCCCCCTTAAAGGCAACAAGGTTTTCTCTGCCCCAATTGGAAATAGTAGTGAGATCGGAAGATAAATGTTGTATGGCTTCATTACTATTGTTTTTGAGAGATTGCTTGCTGGGGCATTCTGGAAATCTAAATGAAAAGTGTAAGGTAGAGTCGTCTGCGTATGAATGGATGGGGCTGGAGGTACAGTTGAGATAATTTATGAAAATAATAAAGAGAATTGGAGATAGGACAGAGCCCTGAGGAACACTGGAGCTGATAGGATGAGGAGTGAATGATGACCGTCCACAATCACAGCTATGGAATGGTCGGAAAGGAAGTTAGAGACAAAGGCACAGATGGAGGGATAGAAACTGAAGGAGGATAGTTTAGAAATTAAAGATTTGTGCCATGCAGACTCTATCAACGGCCTTCGATATGTCTAGTGCAATAGAAAAGGTCTCACCGAAGTCCCGAAAGGAAGATGACCAAGAGTTAGTAAAATATGAAAGAAGATCACCAGTAGAGCGACCCTTAAGGAAGCCATACTGGCGATCTGAGAGTAGATTATGAGAAGAGAAATGCTTAAGAAATTTGGAAGCAATTATAGTTTCAAAAACTTTAGAGATACAAGAGGTGAGAGCAATTGGACGATAGTTGGACGGTTGAGAGTGGTCACCCTTCTTTGGGACAAGTTGAATGAAAGCAAACTTCCATCAAGAAGGGAAGATGTTAGAGGAGAGACAGAGTCGAAAGAGTTTACCTAGGCAGGGAGTCAGCACAGAAGCAATTTTTGTTAGTACAACAGGAGGAACACAGTCCGGACCGTACACCTTCTTAGTATTAAGCCCAGAGAGGATAGAAAGTACATCTTTAGAAGAGATTAGGATATAATTAGGAGAGAGGGGGGTGGAGAGGGAGGAATAGCACCCGAATCATCCAAGGTGGAGTTTCTAGCAAACGTTTGAGCAAAGAGTTCAGCTTTGTCAGAGGAAGAAGTGATGGTTGTGCCATCAGAGTGGAAAAGGAGTGTGAAAGACAAGGAACAAAAATTGTTGGAGAGGTTTTTGGCTAGATGCCAGAAAGCTTGGAAGAACTAGAGTTGGATAGTTCAGTGCATTTATTATTGATGAAAGAGTGCTTGGCAAGTCGAAAAACAGATTTGGCTTGATTCCGGGCAGAAACATAGGAAGAATAAGATTCTTGAGTTTTAAGGCATCAGTACCGTTTGAATGCTTCCTCTTTGTTGCGGACAACAGTAGAACAAGCGTGAGTAAACCAAGATGTTTTTTTCATTAGACTGAGAGAAAGAAAATGGAATATACGCTTCCATGCCCGAGAGGATAACCTCGGTAATGCGTGAAGTACTCTCCGAGGGTCCTAGGCCACGGAAATAAAAGTAATTCCATGGGAAATAAAAAAAGTACTGAATAAAACCGTCTAATAAAAGCCAGAATAAAGTGTCAACATGCGTCATGTTCCTCAAAGGGGTAACTACTATACACTGTTCCAAATACGTAGGCTAGAAATCGTCAACCCTAACCTGAATAACTCAGAACGGGCTAGAGTAAGTGGGTTGTATGTTTCCACACTTAATCTTTATCCTTTTAATTCCCACATATTCTTCTTCCTAAGCTGTATATAATCGTCTATTGATAATCAAAATAAACTGCTTAAACACGTCATATCCTTAAGGGGTTAATATCATGAGAAGAGTTGATTATTGAGTTGGGTTGTGAGCTGGATTATATAGATGTCGGAGAACTATATCCTGTTCCAAATAAGTAGGCCAAAGCTCTTGAACATTAACTTTTAAACCTCACAAACGACTAGAGTAATCGAGCTAAAAAAAATACTATTTGGGAAGCGTCCCTTCCCAAATGGTAGAAATTATATATATATATATATATATATATATATATATATATATAGGCCTATAGATAAACCGACCAACAAATAATGCCATCCCACCTTAACCATCTAAGACGCCCCATTAATCAAACTTGTGTGAGCCTTAAACATCATTCCCGGATGTTATAGTAACATTCCCGGTGTGGGTGACGACCCGCGCATGACGTATGTTTCCGCCAGAGAGACATGGCACCGCTTCCTATCTCGCCCGCCGTAAGTCAGGTCATAAGATAAGCGGCTGTAATCTGGGAGGGGCTGTGGTTACGGCTGGGTTCAGAGGGGCGTGGGCTAGGCACTTTTGTGAGGGGCGTTTTAACGCCCACTCCCTCTCTCAGTACGACGATGTCTTTCTTCCTGTCATTCTGGCTTAGTTAGTTAGATATAATAGGATACAGAGGCTATCAACCCTTTTTGGATTATTAATCCAACACACTGCAAGTCGAGAACAGCGTCATGACTGGAGCCCCATTTCGAGAATCCTAGATCCATCAATACCATTTGGTGATTTTGCTTCAGGAAGGACTTGTGACAGCCAAAATTATAATTTATGTTGTTTTTATTCCTAGTACCGGTTGTCTTCTTTAACCCGTACAGCCCCGGCCGGTTTTATTATTTTTGCGCACCAGAACCCGGCCAATTTTCATTTTTTTTTTTTTTTTATAAATATATCAGAATGTGCTAGAAAATAATGATAGACATGAAGAAATTTGAAAAAAGTACTTACCTAGGCCATTTGGGGGTCCTGGGAGGTAGTGGGGGTCCCCAGCCTCAGAGGAGCCTTAGCGCCATTTCAAATCTCCCGCGCCAGCAGCCAGTTGCCAGCCGCCAGGCAGCATGACTTATTTTGCACCTCTCGGACATAAAGTGCGCTTCAGAGTTCATAGAATGTCTTTGTATATCACATAATGTAAATATAACTGAAGTTGTAGTGTGATAAGTGTCTTCATTCAAGTATTACAAGTGCGCATGAGTGTTAGCGTCCCCGTTGCCATGGTGATGGCGGCCATCTTGGGCGGCCATCTTTGCTCAGGACAATAAAAAAACGCACGTACGAACACACGGCCAGACAGCGGACCGAGTGACCCACATTCCACAGCACCCTCCCTCTTTCTTTCTCTGTCTGGCTGTCACTTTCACTCAAGGTCACTCTGTCTCTCCTTTTCATTGAATTATTTGTACTTGTTCATTGTTTTACCTAAGATTATGAGGTGTATATACATTGTTTTACGCACTTATTGTCTCTTATTCTTATAATTATTTGCACACAGTTTTATAAGTTTAGAATTTACTTAGTGTTTTATATTGTTCGGTACTTTGCACTTGTAAATTATATATATATACACACTGTTTTATAGTCACTTTTTGCGTCTTTTATATACACTGTTAGTATTACATTATAGCGTCTTTTATCGCAGTCTTTGAACACTTTGAACACTTAGAAGTGCTCGAGGGTGTGATAATCCCTGAAGCAGGTGGGAAAACACAGTCCCACATCACATTCTTCACACATCGTCCGGGTGTCTGTCCGTTTTGGTGTGCGTCTGCCTGTGTTGCGACACACATGACACCGTCTGCGTGGGTTGGGTTTTACTTCGTTGGGCGGGACAAAATCGCAAAAGTGGCGTTGTGTCAGTCTGGCGGGGCCTTCTGGTGCTTGAAAACGAGCTGCGGGACGTTGCTGGCGGCGTGGACCCTCCCTGAAGAAGAACAGAAGCTCCCGTGCAAGTTCGATGCAGTACGACTCCATCGTCTCAACTTCACCTGTTATTTCATGATATTGGATGTGGCAGTTGTAGAGGGTGAGGTCGAGTAGGTGGAAAAATAGTTTTTTATACCACCTCATCGTCTTCCTGGCACACTCGACCGACGATATGACAGAGTCTGACTTGTCAACCAGCCGCATGTTGATGTTGTAGTCAATGATTGCAACTGGTTTTTTGACCGCCTCACCTGTGGCTCTATCACGGCGTTTGGTGTCCTCTAAGCGGGGCAGGTGGATACTGGTGAGGATATTGACGTCACGATTGTCCATCCACGAGAGCATCAAGATATTATTTGCCTGGAGGTGGATGATGGAGCCCTTCTCCCGCCTTTCGGGTAGCTCTGGCATGTAGACACGATTCCTCCTGACGGTGCCACAGACGCCAGTGTTTCTGCTGTACAGGAATTTGGCAAGGGAAGGGCTGGTGTACCAGTTGTCGAGGTACAAGATGTGGCCCCTGTCCAAATATCCCTCCAACATGGTGATGACAACGGCCCCAGATATCCCATATGTCCTCTCCTCCACCAGTTCAGTGACCTTGCCCATGTAAAGGATGATGTCCTGGATGTAACCGGTTTTGCAGTCGAACATCACGAACAGTTTCAGGCCATAACGGTGACGCTTGCTGGGGATGTACTGTTGGATGTTAATATTCCCCCTCCATAGCACCAGACTCTCATCAATGATTAGTTTTTGGTAAGGTTTGAAGGAGGCTGCAAACTTAGTTTTCAGGTATTCAAATATAGGTCTTATCCTCTCCATCGGGTCTTTGGTATTCCTGGGGCGTTCCTGGTTCCTGGTGTGGCTTGCCAGGCTATCAATAAAGTGCAGGTTTCCCATGATTGCCGTGAATCTATTCCTGCTCATGACTTTCCCAAAGAAGGGGGTTGCGATGAGGGGATCACATGACCAGTACTTCCTGAGAGACGTCTTCTTGGTGACCCCCATCAGGATGACCAGTGCCAGGAATGCGTAGAACTCATCGGAAGACAAATCCACCCATGAGAGACGTGCCGAGTTCCTCTTCTGCTCCTTCCCTGCCATAAAATAATAGTTGTACCAGTTCGTCTGGTCAACAATCAAGCCGACAAGGTTGGCAGTGAAGAACTGCAGAAAAACACCCAGTCTTGTGGTGTCAGGTCCACGATTGGGCATGGTAGGGCCGGCCTCAGCTGCCCCCAAAAAGTGGTATTGTCCTGGTAGATAGTTCTCCCCATCCACCCAATCCCACCTATCAGCGCCTTCGTCGTCGCTAGAAGGGGCATCGGGCTCATCAGGGTCATCGTCAGGGGCACCGGGGCGGGTTGGGCGGGTGCGGGTGGAGCATGGGCGGCGTGGGCGAGAGGTGGACCTGGGTCTGGAGCTAGACCTCGAACTTGATCGAGAGCTAGATCTAGAGCTCGAGTCGTTGCTGGGGCGTCTTATTTGTTTCACCTTCTGCATTCGGCCGCAGGTGGCACGCCCGCGAGATATGACACGCCCACGTCGTTTGCTTGCAGGGCGTTGGGGCAGATCGGGGCGTTGTGGAGAGGCTGGTGATAATGCAGTGGCGCGGGAGGGGCCTGGTTCAGGTGAGGGAGACATTCGTGGGGGGGTGTACGGGATGGAGCCTGAAGGTGATAGTGGGGGGGAAGAATGGCGAGGCGGAGAGTCTGGTAGTAGTGGTGGTGGTGGTGGTGACTCATCCCCCCCCTCGTGCTCTGGGTCAGGAGGGAAGAGGGAGCGTTTTGGGTCACGTGACCGCCTTTGTCTCGCACCACGTTGTGCCATTTCTCCATCACCAGGTTGTTCGTCACTAGGTTTGTGACTACCATAGAACCTCCCCGGGGTGTTTTTCTTGAGTGGGGAGATTATGCAAAGTGGGGGAGAAGGCAGGCGGGGTTGTGGGGGTACCTCCTCTTCACTCCCAGACTCGCCCCTTCTTCTCTTCAATCCCTTTCGTTCTTCCCCAGGTACACGCACGTAATTTTGAGGGTCAGCAGGTTCATCTGCAACAACAACCTCTTCCCCACTTTCTGAGGATTCAGTGGGGTCTTGGGGAAGTGGGCGGCGGGGAGGTGCACTTGCCCCTTGCTGTCTTTGTGACGGCCTACGCCGCCTGACAGGAATCTGAGCAAGCTCTTCCTCTAGCTCTCTTATTTCGGCTTGGGAGGGGTCATACTCGTCTCCAGACTCGTCCAATGCCGAGTCAGTGTCACTATCAGGGCTGTCAGTGTCGTACAGTATATCCATGACCTCCTCTGTACTGCAGGGGCGGGTAAGGCGGGCACTATAACGTCGAGACATGGTGTTTCACTCGAGAGGGTGCGCGGTAAACTGACCATGAGGTGTGATAAGGCGGGTGCCCTCTCCCGTCCCCGCGCGCGCACGCGTATGGACAAAACGTTTTGGAAGTAGTCCGCCGGATCCCAAAGTAGTTCCCATATAAATCTAGAGCCATTCTGAGACTTACGACTGGAGCTATAAGGGTGACGCGTTAGGCGCGTCTCTGGGGCTGTGCGTTACATACATAGCCGACGCGTCAGACGCGTCGCTGGGGCTCCACGGGTTAAGATTAACAAAATTGTTTAAGGTTAATCAGAATTAAATGGAAAGGATGCCCTCGTGATCAAGACTGTGTGTGTGATATCAGCCGCATCATGTTACTGTAACCTATTCAGTACCGGTGATATCCTTTTCATCGAATTCTGGTAACTATTAGACAACTTGATTCAGTTTAAAAAGGGCCTCCAACAAATAACAGGCTTCGAACTATCTCACTTAACCTCTTATAAAACCACACATCCTTCTTAAGCTGCAAAAACTCGTCTAAATATAACTAGATTTAATGTGATTCCATGTATATAGTTATGAACACAAATTGGTACGCTCCTAATCGAATCTGTATCGAAACCCAAATGAGATAATAGAATGCTTTACTATATCCTATTTGCTTCAGAGGTTAGCTTTCAAGGGGGGATGGGTTATTTAATGATCGATATATCTATCTATTTATTAATGTTTTAGTTTTTCCCCTAGACCTCCATCGAGCTTGAAAAAATCATCCCCAACATCCCCTTTCTATATATACCTGTATGTGTAAATTTTTCGGTATAAAAATGTCCTGGCCGAAGGCCGGTTCCTGTTAAATTACAGGCTCCCTGTCGCTCGCCAGGAAAAATCGACACCTAAATCGCACGAAAGGTCTTAATATTAACAACAAATGGGGTGAATGGTCTTAAGATCGACAAACTAATGGGACAAACATAAAACCTCAACACTAATGGGGCTAATCATGAGGAAGAAGGGGATCCATACAAACCAACCCTTCCCCCCTTAAAGTTCCACGGTTCCAATGGATGTGACCTTATTTACTGTATATCTACTGTATATCTTCTGTATAATTATCTACTGTATATCTTCTGTATAATTATCTACTGTATATCTACTGTATATCTTCTGTATAATTATCTACTGTATATCTACTGTATATCTTCTGTATAATTATCTACTGTATATCTACTGTATATCTTCTGTATAATTATCTACTGTATATCTACTGTATATCTTCTGTATAATTATCTACTGTATATCTACTGTATATCTTCTGTATAATTATCTACTGTATATCTACTGTATATCTTCTGTATAATTATCTACTGTATATCTACTGTATATCTTCTGTATAATTATCTACTGTATATCTACTGTATATCTTCTGTATAATTATCTACTGTATATCTTCTGTATAATTATCTACTGTATATCTACTGTATATCTTCTGTATAATTATCTACTGTATATCTACTGTATATCTTCTGTATAATTATCTACTGTATATCTACTTAAGGGCAGAAGGGTCGTTTTTCTGGTCTCTTTTCTCCCTCGTGGTAAGCCCCATTTGTTTTACGATTATAAGACGTTCGACCCATTAGTTTGACGATTTTAGCACCTTTCGCCCCAGTTCGTTGTCAATTTTACGCCGTTTCATGCCATTTAGGTGTTGATGTTTTCTTGGCGAGCGATAGCGAGCCTGACAATTTAAGAGGGACAGGCCATTGGCCGGGACATTTTTATACCGAAAAATGTACAAATTTATGCTGAAGGGGGTCCAGGGGGGGGGGGGGGGGTTCTAATCTATATGGAGGTCTAGCGAGGAAACTAAGAAATAAAGGAATACCTGAATTAATAGACAAAACAAAATTAAATTAAACATCTCTCCTTAACCCTTTCAAGATACAATACGCATTTATGTTCTGTTTTATGGCTATTATTATACGATTTTATTCAGATTAGGAAGGGTATATGGAAATCGGAGGGTCAATTGATATAGTTTTTACCCTATAATTCCCACAGATCCTTCCTAAGCTACATTTAATCGTTTAATCACAGCCAGATTAAACTGTCAACACGCGTCATGATCCTGAGAGGGTTAATTGACCACTTGGGAGTTTTTGGGCTATAAGGAAGTTGGAGCTGTAGACATCGATATTTGCCAGAATTATCAGCTAAAATATGGATGTAGTGCATAATTATATAAACACATAAAATCGAATTTAACATTATTGTTATCCATCAGAAACCTACTTTATTATTGCATTTCTGTGTCATGGTGAAAATTCTGTATGAGATATCATAGGTTCGAATCCTGGGAGAATCACATGCGTTCGTTAACTTAATTTGGGGGTTATTGGTGTTAAGAACGATGTAAAGAATAATAGTGATGTTTACGGTTCCATCTTCCTTATACCCTAAAACTGGCCAGTGAGTGATCGCCTGCAATTACCTAGCATTATACCACATCCCCCATATCACACATTGTTCCTTGGCGCTCGGCCCTCAGAAGTTCCAGCCTTCAGTTCAAGGGGGGATGGCCGTAAATATTTGTTCTTTCATATACAGTACAGTATATTTGTTCCTTCATATACAGTACAGTATATTTGTTCATTCATATACAGTACAGTATATTTGTTCATTCATATACAGTACAGTATATTTGTTCATTCATATACAGTACAGTATATTTGTTCATTCATATACAGTACAGTATATTTGTTCATTCATATACAGTACAGTATATTTGTTCATTCATATACAGTACAGTATATTTGTTCATTCATATACAGTACAGTATATTTGTTCCTTCATATACAGTACAGTATATTTGTTCATTCATATACAGTACAGTATTTGTTCATTCATATACAGTACAGTATATTTGTTCATTCATACACAGTACAGTATATTTGTTCATTCATATACAGTACAGTATATTTGTTCATTCATACACAGTACAGTATATTTGTTCATTCATATACAGTACAGTATATTTGTTCATTCATATACAGTACAGTATATTTGTTCATTCATACACAGTACAGTATATTTGTTCATTCATATACAGTACAGTATATTTGTTCATTCATACACAGTACAGTATATTTGTTCATTCATATACAGTACAGTATATTTGTTCATTCATATACAGTACAGTATATTTGTTTTATAATATGCTTTGTTTCCTCCCTAGACCTCTATTAAGCTTTAAAAAAAAAAAAAAAAAAAAAAAAAAAAAAAATCCTCCTTCTAGATTTTTGTCTAATTTTCTCCATAGAACAATGTCCAAGCCAAAGGCTGGTTTCTATTAAATTACAGGCTCTCTATCGCTCGCCAGGAAAAAATCGACACCTAAATTACACGAAAAGTCTTAACATTGACAAAGAAATGGGGCGCAAGGTCTTAAAATCGCCAAACTAATGGGCCGAACGTCTTAAAATCTGAAAACTAATGGGGCTGATTATGAGGAAGAAGGGGGACCAAAAATACGACCCCTTCTCCCCTTAAGCACCCTCGCCCCTCCTTCTAAACTTGACGACGGGACAGGCGGGTAAGTTACGGTGCCCTCCTACGTCATAATCTTGGAGGCAGTGTTGTCAAGGTAGCTCATTTCACGCTAGATCTAGAGGTATTTACTTCGATCTAGAGGCACATTTTGACATCTAGCGACATGATTTCTAGCTATTTTCTGTTGATTTGAGCAATTTTAGAGCGATATTGTAGAGTTGGTGAAATTCTTATAGCGATAGTCTGGAGATTTGAGCAATTTTAGAGCGATATTGTAGAGATTTCGGCATGATTCTAGCGATTATTGGTGTTTATTTACTATCTAGCGAACTTGATTCGGTAACTCTGCTCATCACGCGCTGCCCCCCTGTAAGGAATTCGAGGAGCGTCTTAATCCGGGATCTTCTGAAGATCACTATCAATAGGAGTTACAGGGAGGCGCAGCGGGAGGGAGGGAGAGAGGAAGAAGAAGGGAAGGAGGGAGGGAGAGAGGAAGAAGAAGGGAAGGAGGGAGGGAGAGAGGAAGAAGAAGGGAAGGAGGAAGGGAGAGAGGAAGAAGAAGAGACGGAGGAAGGGAGAGAGGAAGAAGAAGGGAAGGAGGAAGGGAGAGAGGAAGAAGGAGGGAAGGAGGAAGGGAGAGAGGAAGAAAAAGGGAAGGAGGAAGGGAGAGAGGAAGAAGGGAAGGAGGAAGGGAGAGAGGAAGAAGGGAAGGAGGAAGGGAGGAAGGGAGAGAGGAAGGAGGGAAGAAGGAAGGGAGAAAGGAGGAAGGGAGAAAGGAGGAAGGGAGAAAGAAAAGAGGAAGGGAAGGGGGAATGGCAGGAGGAAGGAGGAAGGGAGAGAGGAAGGAGGGAAGGAGGAATGTCAGGAGGAAACATGAAAGGGTTGATAAGATATAGGCAAGGGTTGTAGGAAGGAGGGGAGAAGGATTTAAAGCTAGGGGAGAGCAAGGGGAAGGGAAATGTGCGGAGATTTACACGTCAGCGAACTTACTGGAGCTTAGGTAGGAAAACAGCATTAACGTTATCCAGCTAAGAAGGAGAAGATTAAGCGAAGAAAGTAATAATAAAAAAGTCTACGTATTGTGAAAAAACCTGTTATCCTTCGGTGAATTGCGGGGGTGAGTGAGTGAAGTGAGAGACAGTGAATTGTATGATGGATACATGTTTTTCATAATTTCAGAAAGTTGAGATGCTTTACTAAGTAGGAGTGATATAATAGGAAAGGAAATACTATGCGAGTAAAGGCAATTATTAGGATATATATTTCGTTTAACACATCATTTAGGTCGCTTTTTACCAACGTACATAACATAACATAACTGGTTCTATTATATCTGAAACAAAATATTAATGTAAGAAAGAACGAGGTCGCAGCCGAAGAAAGCTGAGGATATTTGGGAAGCGCATACAGTACGAAAGGTTATATAATCGTATTTATTTATTTCACTCCCAACACAAAACACCTCCCAATGAAATTAATGAAAGCAGGTGAGGAAATATATACGGGTAAGAAAGAACTTGGTGACAGGCATATACTGTAGGTGAGGAAGAGGGGAGAGAGAGAGAGGGATGCCAGGCCAGGGTGATCCATCAGAGACAAGGGGGAGAGGGAGGGGGAAGGAAGCAGTGCGGTGAGGTGAGGTATACGAGGCACGTGGAAGGGAGGGAGGTAGAGGTGAGGGCTTGTAAGGTGAGGGAGGAGGCACGTGGAAGGGAGGGAGGCAGAGGTGAGGGAGGAGGCACGTGGAAGGGAGGGAGGCAGAGGTGAGGGCCTGTAAGGTGAGGGAGGAGGTACGGGGAAGGGAGGGAGGCAGAGGTGAGGGCTGGTAAGGTGAGGGAAGAGGTACGGGGAAGGGAGGGAGGCAGAGGTGAGAGCTGGTAAGGTGAGGGAGGAGGTACGGGGAAAGCATGGAGTAGAGCAAACAACTAACAAGAGAAACACACAACTGAGAAACTAAAGTATATCTCTTTGCTCTCGCTTTCACTAATTTATGTTTCACTTTTCGTTTCTTCCTTGTTTCTGTTCTCTAATGCCACAATGGAGCCTACATAGGCCTATTTAAAAAAAAACAAAAACAAAACAATCTTGTTCTCGGTGTGCTTCTCCCTCTCTACCCTTCCACCTCACTTTCATAAACTCTATTAGTCATTCTCCCACTCTCCATATGCTCCACATGACCGAAATACATAAAGTTGTTCCTTTTCACACTCACCAGCGCATCCACATTCACACCACATCGCTCTTGCACATCCTCATAAGTATGTCTGTCTATCTCTCTATATGACTTTACACTCACTTCTCAAGCAACTCCTTTCCACTCTTCTCACTCTTGATGTAGGTTTCTCCAAACACGTTCATGCTTCATTCCCGTATGTCAATGTCGGGATCACCACACTATCATGCAGGGACTTCATCACTTCCAAGTTTACTTCCTTATTCCTATTCACTGTGTTCAGTGTACTTACAATCTTCCTCCTCTCTTATACCCTCTCTTGCACTTCATCCTCCAATTTCCCATCTTTACTCATCACATTACCCAAGTACATGAATGAGTTGACATTTTGCATTACATGACGATTCAAACTCATCATTACTCATCAGAACTATATCAACTGCAAACAGTTGTGCAGGCGACGTCAACTCACTCCTTTTCCTTACCAGGGGTACTCAAACACCCATGGCTCTTCCTTATATTTTTGTTAGGACGCCATCGATACACTGTATATACTGAGCAACCATCTGGACACCACACACCCTTTCTTTAACCCAACATTTAGATCGGATAACTCGCTCTGTTAATCATCTGGACGAAATTGCCGTCCTTGCACCCTTACGCATGTTCACCACTTCCAAGAACTTACCATCTACTCCTCATATTATCAGTACTTTCCATAGACCTATTTTACCCACTCGAGTCTATGAAAACAACATACAGCATCCTTCCACTCTCCAGATACTTCTCTCCAACACACCTCAAGGAAAGGAAGTGATCAACACATCCTATTCCCTTCCTAAATTCCCCATGCTTCTCACCTACTGGTTCCTCTGTTACCTTTTTCGTTCAATCAATCTCTACCCTTGAGATCGTCTTTTCTATGCTAAGGAGACATATTGATCTCTATGGGTACCACACGCTGCTCTCTTCCCTCTTCTCTTATGCAGGGAACTTTCATAAAATAATGATTCCCAGTGTTCTGGCACTCTTCCCTTCTCCCATGCTAATTTTCACATTTTCAGATAAATTTACCCCTTCTATCCCGGCGACGTCTCTTTAATTTTTGTTTTCTTCCTAGCTATATTTGGAACATTTTGTGCAGTTCAAGAAGGATCTGTGGTAATAAAAATAGTTAAGTGAGATTGCTCGAAGCCTATTAATTGCTGGAGGACCTTTTTAAACTGAATAAAATAGTTTATTATTAACCAGAGTAAAGCTTAAAGGACTGCACCAGTATTGAAAGGGTTTAATCACTATCTCACCTTCTTACTTCAGCTTCTCGCCACACTCTTCAAAGCCTGGCACACTTCCAACCTCCTGATCCCCTCCTTCCTCACTGCATCCCTTCCATTCTTTCTCTAGTTATGTTTGCAGCTCTTTCATTCTCGACATTCAACAATTCATTCAAGTGCTCTCTCCATTTCTCGATTCTCACTTGCTTCACCACTATACCTTGATCAATATTGGTAGCCAAGAAATCGTGAACCCTAACCTCTATAACAAAAAAAGGGCTAGAGCAAATAGGCTGTAAATTATCACAGCTATTACGTGGCTGACCTTTCCCAAATGGTAGAAAGATTAGCTGGATTACTCTAGTCGTTTGCTAGTTATAGAGGTTAATGTTCAAAAGGTTTCGGCTACATATTAGGAAAATGGTATAGCACTCGCGCCCATTTATATCTTTCACACTTTTACTATATCCTAAATTACCCTCCTAAGTGATGGGTTTCAGTAAATATATAAGGTATTAAATGGGTGGAGGCCGGAAGAGGGATTAACATATGGAAGGGCGGTAGGGTAAAGAGGGGGAGAGACGGCTGAGTTGAGCATGAATGATGGAAGGGGCAGAGGGCAAGGAGAGTGTGTGAGGGGAAGAACGACGGACGAGGGAGAAGGGCTAAACGTTTAAATACGGCAAATTAAGGTAACTAAATCTTATTTTGTTCTCAATCTAACTAAGTTTCGTTCTAACGCATGTTTTTTTACGATAAATATATTCCTAATCGTTACACAAACGACTCAATTAGAAAATTGATAAATGTGCCATTAATTATATTATATATATATATTGTTACAACCCCCTTCGTATTCAGACCTAATTAGTTATCGGGTCTGAGGGTCAAGGTGGTCATAAGGGCACGGGTGCGCAACAGAACAAAAAAAAACATATGAACGCTGGGCTAGAAGATGAGCCTATCACAGGTCTCCAAGTCGGATCCAAAGTCAGGTCGCTTAAGAGGTCGCCATTTCTGTCTTATTACCATTCACTCGTGCAAGGTTCCACCATCTCTTGCTCCAGAAGGTAGTCGATCTCATCCCTGATGATCTTGTCCTTCTTTGGATTCACACGGTAGGGGCGCTGTTTAACTGGGATGGCTCCTTCAGGGTCGACGTTGTGGGTGATGAGAGTCGTCCTACCAGGAGAGTCTCTGAACACCTCCTGGAACTGGCCCAGTAGTGTTTCTAACTCCCTCCTCTCTTGACTCTCTAAGTGGGACAACTTCTCGGGTAGACGCTCAAGGTAGCCTCTATTGTCCGTCCAGTCCAAGTCAGCTGCGTCTGTTCTCACTTTCTCCCTCTCTTTCTGCCAACTGTCCTGATTTCCGCCAGTTATTACCACAGCTACGCCATCTGGTTCTGATACTGGTGTCTCCTCGTTTTCCTTTTTGTTGTACTTCTTCAACATATTGATGTGGCAATTCCTCTCTTTCTTCCTGCGGTCGGGAGTGGCTATTATGTAGTTCACCGGAGAGATCTTCTTCAACACTTTAAAGGGACCCGAAACCTTGCATGAC
Organism: Paralithodes platypus; assembly: GCA_032716605.1. Taxonomy (NCBI): domain Eukaryota; kingdom Metazoa; phylum Arthropoda; class Malacostraca; order Decapoda; family Lithodidae; genus Paralithodes; species Paralithodes platypus. The sequence goes on along the minus strand of CM064575.1, from coordinate 24,693,456 downwards.
AAAGGGCTTCCCGACATAGGTAGAAACATCAGTACTTCTTCTCCCGGAGAGAAACTGCGCTCCTTCGACCCCCTGTCGTACCTCCTTTTCGTCTTGTCTTGAGTCTTCTCTAAATTTCTTCCTGCCAACTCCCACACCTTCTTCAGTCTCTCCTTCATCTCAACAACCGTTCTTAGAGGTGAATTGCTCCCTTCTTCGTTTCTCCACGTCTCCTTGATTACACGTAGAGGACCTCTCACCTCGTGGGCAAACATTAACTCGAATGGGCTGAATCCGAGGCTCGTTGGGCACCTCCCTTTTGGCGAATAGTACAAGAGGAAGTCCAGTATCACAATTCTTCTTTTCTTCCTCACAATACTTTCTCAGGGTGGACTTCAAAGTTTGATGGAATCTCTCCAGAGCTCCTTGGGATTGAGGATGGTATGGAGAAGAGTAGATCTGTTGAATGTCTAACTCCTGGAGAATTTGTTGCAATATCTGGGAGGTAAAGTTGCTCCCCTGGTCGGATTGAATCTCTCTCGGCAACCCAAACCTAGTGAAGTACTTGATCATCTCCCTCGCAATGGTTTTCGCTTTGATGTTTCTGAGTGGTATTGCCTCTGGGAATCTGGTAGCCGCATCCATCAAGGTGAATATATACTCGTTGCCACTGCTCGTTTTAGGAAGGGGACCCACCACATCAATGATAACTCGGTCAAAAGGTTCTTCATATATGGGCATGGCAATAAGGGGAGCGTTCTTGATGACCTGGTTCGGTTTTCCTGCTCTCTGACACACATCACATGACCGACACCATTCTGCCACGTCTCTCTTGATGCCAGACCAGTAGAAGTTCCTCATCAACCGATCCAAGGTCTTTTTCGTCCCCATGTGGGCTGCCATCCTGCCTTCGTGAGCCAGGCACACCAACTCTCTCTGTAGCATCCTGGGTACCACTATCTGTTCCAACGTCCTCCAGGTCTCATCCTCCTTCTCACAGTCCCTGGGAACGTAGGATCTCGCCAGTACACCGTCATTGGACACGCTATATTTGGACCCTGGATCCTCTTCTGCCGACAACCACAGGTCCTTCAGGCTCTCATCTTCCCTCTGCTGTTTCTTGAAGTTAAAGGCTTGGGATATAAGATTAGCTTGGGGATTAAGATTATCTTGGGAATTAAGATTAGCTTGACTTGAGGGATTAAATAACCCAGAAATACCCAACCCCATTTCTGAGTCCTCAAGTCTAGCTTTCTCCTCTAACTTCTTCCTTTCAGCTTGAGCCCTAGTGGTCACACATACTGGAAAGAGATCTTGGTTCTCTTCCACATACAATTCAGTCTCCTTACTTTCTCTGGCTCTCACAGATACTATAGGCACGACCTTGACTCTCCCTCCCGCAAGATCATTACCCAGTAAAACATCCACACCCTCTATGGGAAGGACATCTAGAACTGCCAGTTCAGCCTTTCCAGAGTACAGCTCACATTCTAGGTTCACCTCTACTAGGGGCGCGGATACCGAACCACCTACACCTGTCAATATGATATACTGTTCACTGTCTGGACAACTCTCTAGTGCTCCTCTCCTCACAAGTGTGCGGGATGCTCCTGTGTCCCTCAGGATAGCCACTGAATTTTCTGACTCTCCTACATTTACAAGACCCTTAGATCTGAATTCCGCATAGTCATCACTATCAGTTTTCACAGGCTTACTTCTGATAAAAGCTACTGTCTTGGGATCTTTCAGATAAGCTTCTCTACTACCTTTCATTTCCTTCTGTCTAGAATAGCAATTTCGAGCAATATGACCAGGTTTGTGACAATAGAAGCAAGACCTGGATTCGGTTGTACCCTTGACACCCTGAGTCCTTGTCTTTACTCCCTTTGATTCACCATCTGTTGCCACGTTTGTGACATTTGATTTTATATGCCCATAATGGTTCGTTTGTTTGTCGAGATTTAATTTATTTCCCACTGTTTTGACATTAGTACCTGTGGAATTCTTGTGGGTCGGGTCAGATAATACTTGTCGGCCAAGACGGCAGCATCCGCCGGGTCAGTGATATCATTGTCTGCCAAGTGCATTTTAATCTCCCTAGGCAAAAATTGGCAAAAGTTCTCATGAAGTACTACATTGTAAAGGCTCTGATAGTCCTCCATGACCTCGGTGGAATGCAACCATCTTTCTAGCGCCTTCTTCATGTCATGCAGATGTTGAGCAAAAGTTTCGCTAGTGTCTTTCTTCATTTCTCTAAATTTTAACCTATATGCTTCTGGTACTAATTCATAAGCCCTCAACACCTTTTCCTTGACTATTTGGTAATTCATACTATCTTCAAAGCTAATTGCTGTGTAGGCGTCTGAAGCTCTGCCCTTCAGAACAGACTGGAGCATTAGTGCCCACTTGTCTCTGGGCCACTCCCTATTACTTGCCAGTCTCTGAAAGGCAAGGAAGTATCCCGTCGGATCTCCCTCATCAAACGGTGGCACCATTCTGACATTTTTTGTAACGTCGAATCTCGGTGTAGGGCCAACATCACGTCCAGCACCTCTACCACCTACATTGTCATGTCTGCGATTTCTCAATCGTTCACTCTCCAGGGTTACCCTCTCACATTCCAGTTTTGTCTGGATTACCTTGAGCCTCATTGACTCAAGTCTGTATGCCTCGGACAATTCAAAGTCGTCAGCCGCACGTGAGAGCGTCCCATCGTCCTCCAGAGGGGTCTCAACTCTTGCGAGCCCTTGTGGAGTAAACCCAGAGAAGTCATTTGACTCCTGGTCATAGAGTTCCTGCATGACCGTTTCCAAAACCCTCTCTCGAGAGTCCTCAGAATTTATGTTAATCTTTATCGCACCAGCCAGTATACGAAGCTCGGAGAGGTTAAGTGTGCGAACCAACTCTGGTGTGTGTGCCGTGAGGAATGATTCTACATTATCTTCAGTTAGACCCGCCATTTTATGAGTGAAATTTCTAGCCTATATATGACACAGTATGCAAAGTTTACTCAACACTTGACATGACACGAAACAATCTCATCAAAGAAGAATACCTAGCTGAGTTCCAATGTCTCCAGTCAATTGTGTTACACCTTATACACGCTCTTGGTTATCACAATGCCTCAATAAACACTTGCAAGGTATAGTTAGATTGTTTCTGGTATGTATATATATAAACTACTTTACCCTACTACTTCATAGTATGGAACCTGGTTAAAGGATCCTGGCAAGGTCGCCAGTTCTGTTACAACCCCCTTCGTATTCAGACCTAATTAGTTATCGGGTCTGAGGGTCAAGGTGGTCATAAGGGCACGGGTGCGCAACAGAACAAAAAAAAAACATATGAACGCTAGACTGTAGAAGATGAGCCTATCACAGGTCTCCAAGTCGGATCCAAAATCAGGTCGCTTAAGAGGTCGCCATTTCTGTCTTATACTTCAAAGCAGAATTGGAACCTGGCAAGAGGTCGCTAAATGCCGTGGCATTAACTTCAAACAAAACCAGAAATTATCTAACTACAGGTTATGGAACAACACTCGTCTCTTGCACATGTTAGTATATAATCGTATTTATTCTTGCAGAAGATGCACTATAAATCATGTAGATGTCAATTAATATTCAAGGTCTAATTTGATTATGATATCAGCACAATAGCTATGTAAGACTAATGACGTTTCAATGATTGCTTAGAGGAACATGATAGAAAACTGCTTTACATTAACCACTATAGTTCTTGATCAAGATTAGATTGGGGTAACTGTCCTGCACCACAATATCTCAATAAACTGAAAGTACAACTTGACTTCCTACAACATCTTAGCTAACAGTAAATAATAATTCCACACATTCTTCTAGGTCATAAGGATTACACTCGCTCAACGATGCACTTGTATTGACCTCAGATATCAGCCAAATATATATAAATTGTGATTCTACAGTACTCTAAAACTTCAATAGATAAAACAAAAATATTCAAGACCACTGCAGCGTTAGCAATTATAATTCAAAGTAGTCAGATGGAAACATCTGTTGCTCATACTTTAACCCTTAATTAGCGGCTCACCACATAAGTCGAGTTAAATAAAGCTGGACTATGTGGCGGCGCTCGACATAACTCCAGTGGCAATTTCAGCACGTAATGTTGCTGAGAGAGAGAGACAAGTGGTGGCAGGAGACTAGCGAGCGTATGACTGCTCCAGACCACCGCGGCGAACCTACTGACACGAATCTCAGCTCCCTCCTCCCTCTCTCACTCGCTACATACTGAATTATATGGGGAAAGTACCGAATTACATGCTTTTTGCACTCGCGTTGCACGGTTATTGCAAGAAAACTAGCCATCATAAAAGGATCGTTATGGTGTCATTCGAAAGCTCTGTTTATGCCCTTTCAGGGATAGGTACTTGTTTTACGTTCTGGGTCTTATTTAGGCATGAAAATGATCACGTAAACAGCCCTATTTTGGCTAAAAACACCCCGCTGTGCGGTACATATAAATAAACCGCATAGGCCGCTCGTAAGGTGTTAATAATATGCACCAAGAAATGTCTACATCTCACTATCCCTTGACCGCGTCATTTATATTCACCAATGCATACACAACTAAACATATAATATAAGATCACCAAATCTTGTTACAAAGCACACAATATGAGACTGGAACACGGAATTCACCAAACTGCGTTGTCACTGTGCTATTAAAAAAAAAGAAAAAATACAATCTGTACTGCTTACGTTAAATTATCAAGCACTAATATTTAAATAAATATCATAGCTGTGTATTCTTCAATGATAGAGTATCATAAGGCACTATAATAACTCGACCAGTATTAACAAACCGCCAAGAGGATCCAACAGGTGATATATATCCTCACGGCACCTCACACACACAAGTACGTTCCTCCCGAGCTCCGCTAACTGACTGATCTCTCGAAGCGGACCGCCACAACCTTTATAGCCTCTTGATGACGTCACGGAGCTAACATTCCAACATGGCGCGATATTCGAATTCGAATGTCAAATTGGCAAAGTTAGTCTACTAATATTGGTACATACTCTAAATTAACTTATTTAACACCTTATGAGCGGCCTAGGCGGTATAAAATATGTAGCCACCAGCGGGGTGTTTTTAGCCAAAATAGAGCTGTTTACGTGATCATTTTCATGCCTAAATAAGACCCAGAGCGTAAAACAAGTATCTATCCCTGAAAGGGCATAAACAGAGCTTTCCAATGACACCATAACGATCCTTTATGACGGCTAGTTTTCTTGCAACAACCGCACAACACAAGTGCAAAAAGCATGTAATTCGGTACTTTCCCCATACAATTCAGTATGTAGCGAGTGAGAGAGGGAGGGAGGAGGTGGGATTCGTGTCAGTAGGTTCGCCGCGGTGGTCTGGAGCAGTCATACGCTCGCTACTCTCCTGCCACCACTTGTCTCTCTCTCTCAGCAACATTACGTGCTGAAATTGCCACACGACCTATGTCGCGCGCCGCCAGATAGTCCAGATATATTATACTCGACTTATGTTGCGCACCGACATTTAGGGGTTAAAGATAATGAAGACTATGTCACTACACAGCTTGATAGATTTCGCTTCGATCCATGAATAGCCTAACCTGTCAGGCGATCGAACTAATACATATATTAACAATAAACAATGAGACACCAAGGGCGCACCAGCCATTCTGCATATGTTTGTCTGGTTTACTCTTGATATCACTCAACAAACAAACCAGTATACATCCTATCACATACACGGGGTATAGGCACATGCTTGAAGTCCAATAACGAGACGAACCATAGCTTATTAAGATCGACAAGCGAGTTTTAGTTACTTTGGTAAAATTCAAATAATTGGCGGTCCGACACTCATACACTATTGCCGCCAAAACCCTGGTGAGCGAAACTGGCACTATAGGCCAGTGATTTATCCCTATGGGGCTAGTTAATTTTATTTAGAGGACACACCACTTATAATATAAATTGAAATGGAACTCACAGTGACCGCTGAGTCTTATAGACCAAATTAAACCATGAGTACAAGTTATTCTTAAACTTAAAGCATGTTAAAATTAACAAAATATCAGGAGCGACAAAGGTGTAATTTATATCATATACTGTATAGAAACTACACCTAAAAACTTACTTATACTACCTCAAAATGTAGCCCCAAAAACATAGAACAAGCATCACTAAGAATAAAATCCTGAAGTAATCTGGGAAGGTAAATATATCCCAACATGTAATACAACTCATATCCCTGAATAAGGCAACGACCAACACCTGATGTTGGGATGTAAGGCTTGGATATATAAAGCTTCGAGTATAGGTAATCTCCTTGGGTCACTTTCTTTATCGAGTATGGTGGTGTGTTTCTCGACACGCCCCTCGACACGCAGCCAATCAGCTTCGACCCAACCTACTGACCACCATCCCGCATCCAGTGCGCATGCGTGAAGCGGTTAACCCTTTTCTCTCTCCTAGTTTACCCTTCCACCAATAGCAGACTTTTGCCCCCTGTTTTCCGCCTCCTCTGATCCTCCACCCTCTATATATACCCTTCCTGTTTACCTTTTATATCATTCCTTCCTTTCTTGATAATGCTGGTTGTCCAGTGAAACGTGTCGTATATCCTGTATCTTCATGTACTTTAATGTAACCCTGTACCACCATAAATTTTGCTCATCTCCTTCATCTAGTTCCTGCCACCCAGCGAAAACTCATCAGAGACCTGGAAACTTTGAATAATAAAATTTCCAACGCAGAAATTGCCATTTCTTTCAACCTCGTATGTATTAAAGAATATATATATATATATATATATATATATATATATATATATATATATATATATATATATATATATATTGCCACAACTATCAACTGGAGGGCTTCAGCTCCAGAAAGACTAAAGTCCAGAAAACTAAATATAGTATTTAAACGATATTGATACGGTCACATTACTCGGGTAAAAATGCAGTCAGTCGGGGGTTCTTGGCAAAACATTTATCTATGCGATATTTAAATGTCTGGACTGCATGGCACTCTTTAACATATCTAAGCATTTTATTCGGTAAGTTGACCACTCTCTTGAAAAAGATTGGAATTATTTTGACACTGTATGCTAGAGCTTAGAAGACTAACTTGGAATTCAGGTATGGTTTGGCAAATTTAAAAAGAGAGAACCAAGGTACAAGGAGTACAAAGGAAAACACGCAACAACAGGTCATACGACCCCTCGAAGTTACTTGCCCTCCAAAATACTGCTGTTCCAAGTGTTGCAACAGTATTTCAGAGAGAATGTGGGAAAGATGTGAGAAGGAAGTGATGCCCTGGGGCTTAGTTCATGGCAGGGGAAATTATATTAAGATCTAATAGGTTATTGAACAAACACTACTAAAGAAAATATTTATTCAATTTCAAATGCAGTCAACCTTGAGTTCAGGGCAAGGTGCTTGTCTATGCGAACTTTGAATGATTTGTTAGAGTTGAATGATTTACCAATGATTTTGCAGCCATTTCCCCGCATGTAGTTTGATCGGTCAAGCGTAAAATATTGACTACAGTTCATGTTGTCGATGCCTTTAATGATCTTGAAAACTTGAATAAGGTCACCTCTCAATCTGCGCTTGGTTAATGGATATAAATTTAGTTCTTTAAGACGGTCCTCGTATGGTTTGCTCCGAAGACTGGGAATCATCTTGGTAACTCTACGTTGAACTTGTTCCAATTTGTCTATATCTTTTTGGTAGTAAGGGCACCAGAACTGAACGCAGTATTCCAAAAGTGGGCGGACTAATGAATTGTAAAGGGTGAGGATAATGTCTTTTGATTTATGTTCAAATGATCTACCTATGAAACCTATAATTTTGTTTGCCTTCTTAACAAATTCAGCACGATGTTGACTTGGTTTTAAGTTACTGGATATTGTTACTCCTAAATGGTTTATCTGTCTACACTCTTTAGCTGGGCACCATTTATCAAGTAGTTTGCTTTTTTCATTGCGTATCCGATATTAAGTACTTTTCTCTTATCTTCATTATCTTCATTGGCGAGAGGAGTGAAGGGTGTGTGCGTAGCTCTCTCACTGTATATCATCCTCCTTAACATCCAGAGGGGCTGTGCCGATATAAAGGTGCAGAGGGGACCGGTAGTGTACCAGGTCAACACTAAACAAGTATTGAGGGACCTCGTCACACAGAAATCACACATAAGTGAACCTTCTGTCACCATTCCTGCCTGGTCAAGTTGATATATCGGGAAGACGCAGCGGCTTGGCAAGTACTCTGGCACAACCTCGCTACAACACCTATTGTGCTACACTCTAATTAGCTGCGGAGATGTAGAGACCAACCCCGGCCCGAGTTCAACATTGAAGAAACCTCACCACCAACCAAGTAAGACAGACACCGTCATTTCAACAGTCCCTAGCAGAAAAATTCGTTATTACAAACCGGGCCTACAGGTACCCCAGCCTCCCGTCACGCTCCAATTCAACCCACAACACAACCCAACACTATCGGTGGCTCAACATGTAACCGGAGCAGCTAGGAAGAAAGGTATCAGTTGCAACAACATCAACAATGGAGCAGCATTAGCAGCCAGGAATAAGGACAACATCATCAAACTGGGGCTGGGAGGGGTCATATGGGGAGACATAGCCACAGACAGTACCCAACCCCCGCGCTTACACCCTAGCACAACTGATCACCACACCGCCAGATGTACGACGAACACTAAAAGGAAGCTATGTACAGTGTGCGATATTAGATTCAACAAAAGGAGTCCAACATCACAATGTAGTATTTGTAATGAAACAGTACACGTCGATGTACTTATGTTACCAGCAGAAAAGAAGTGGAATGCGATAAATGTAGGGAATTGGTTATTACCCACTCCACCAACACTACATTACCCGCAGCATTACCATTAATACCACAGATATCGGCGACCCAAGTAGCACAACATGCAACAAGAACAACAATAAAAACAGGTAGCACTCGCAAATATATCAACAGGGAAGCAGCATCAATGGACAACGAAAACAACAACAACAACATCAAACAACCACAGCCCGACCGCGAGTATCCCCCGCCCTCTCCCGCACAAACAGCTGATCGACGCGGACCAAACCACACTTCCAGTCGTATGATAAACAGTAAGAAAAAACTATGTATAGTCTGTAATATTGGTTTCAACAATAGGAGTTCACTTTTACAATGCAACAGTTGTAATGAAATTGTTCATAACCGATGTACTTACGTTAACAGTAGAAACGAAGTTGAATGTGTTAAATGTAGGAACTCAGCTGTACAACATCGCGAAACCATTTGTTTTATTTGTGAATCACTCATAACACGACGTCAGAAGATCGAAAACTGTGTAGTGTAAACATGTAGCTCACATGAAGTGCATCTCTAAGAAGACCAACAGTGAAGAACGGGAATTCCTTTGCAATAAGTGTGCCTTGCATTCATTACCGAATATTAATGTAAATGATCCAAGTATTAACAACTCAGAATCCAGCCAGGACACATTCAAAATCAAAGATGAATACAGAGTGTTCACCAACAAAGGGCTCCATCTTATCCACATTAACGCCAGATCAATGTACCATAAATTGTCAGAAATAAACTTGTTAGCTAATAAGGCCAAAGCTTCAATAATTGCAATCACAGAAACCTGGCTGGATTCAAGTATAAACGATGGTGAAATAAACATTCAAGGTTTCAATATGGTTAGGAATGATCGCAATAGGCATGGGGGAGGAGTATGTCTGTATGTAAAAAACAACCTCACACACACACAACTAGGACCGACCTCCATGTAGAAAATCACGAAGCTCTGTGGATCGACCTACACCTGCCGAGGACAAGACCCATCACAATTGGGGTATGCTATAGGCCACCAGACGACACACAATTCTTGACCAAATTTGAACTAACTTTGTCATCGCTAGACCCTCGGAATGAATCCATCATACTAGGGGATTTTAACCTGTGTTACAAACAACGAAATAATAGGCTTGTACGAGAATATAGGCATATACTGACAATGCACAATCACAAACAACTCATCACAACCCCCACACGTATCTCTGAGAACACTGCCACAATATTAGACCACATAAACTGTTACAGAGAGGACAAAATATCCCAATCAGGGGTTATACAGACTGGGATAAGTGATCACTTTGTCACATATTGCACACGGAAAACCATAAAAATTACCCTACAGAATCACAAGGTTATCAAAACAAGGTCACTCAGAAACTACAATAAAGAAACATTTCTGGACATTTTATGGAATACAGACTGGTCTCCAGTGTTTGGAAGTACAAACGTTAATGACGCATGGGTTGGCTTCAGAACCATCATCACAAACATCCTAGACGAAATAGCTCCTCTGAAAGACATACGAATTAAAGCAAGGTCAGACCCATGGATCAACAATGACATACTACACCATCTGGAACACAGAGACAATCTGTTAAAAAAGCTAGCGAAACATAGACAGGATCAAGGTCTGAAACATGAGTTCAACAGGGCCAGGAATAAACTAAGTAGGAAAATAAAATCAGCGAAAACTAATTATTTTCACAATAAGGCAGAGGAATATCAGAATAACCCAAAGAAACTATGGCGGCACCTAAAAACAACAGGGTACAGCAACAAGACAAGGGATTCGTCTAACACTAATATTGCTCTCACCATTAATGATCAGGTTTGCCACGATAAACGACAAATTTCAACCTACTTCAACTCCTTCTTCACCTCCATAGCAAACACACTTGCACAGAACCTACCTCAACCTCTCAATAAATACACAACAACAGGGGCCACCTTTCGAAATGTCTACAGAGATAAAGACATACACCCGAACACATTTGGATTGCAAAATGTTACACCAAAATACACTTTTGACGAGCTGTCTAACCTAAATGTACATAAAAGCACAGGACCAGACAAAATTCCTGCCAAATTTCTACGAGATGGAGCCATTGGTATAGCAGGCCCCCTAACCCACATTATCAACTTGTCAATTAACACCAACACTGTACCTGCTGAACTGAAGGAAGCTATTGTAACCCCTCTATTCAAGAAAGGAAATAAACTAGAAGTTGGCAACTACAGACCAGTTAGCATATTATGTATTGTATCTAAAATCCTTGAAAGAGCGGTATACACCCAAATTGAACACTACCTCAAACAAAATGATCTATTCTATAAGTTTCAATCAGGTTTCAGATGCATGTACTCGACAGACTCCTGTCTCATCCACTTAACGGATCACATTCGTAAAGAAATGTCTAAAGGTAACTACACCGGTATGGTTCTTCTTGATCTACAAAAAGCGTTTGACACAGTAGACCATGATATCCTATGTAATAAACTACAAGCAATGGGCATAGGGTCTGTGAACTGGTTTAAATCTTATCTTAGTGGTAGAACCCAAAGAGTCAAAATTGATGATAATATATCTGATCCTATGCCAATTAACTGTGGGGTCCCGCAGGGAAGCATCGTTGGTCCCTTACTCTTTCTCTGTTATGTGAATGACATGGAAGTGAGCGTCTCATGTAAATTATTCCTGTATGCAGACGACAGCGTGCTTCTAGTTTCAGGAAAAGACCCAATAAGTATTGCCGCTTCACTTTCCAAAGAACTAGAATCATGTAGTGAATGGCTAGTGGACAATAGACTATCTCTTCACCTGGGCAAGACGGAAGCCATCTTATGTGGAACAAAACGTAAACTGAAAGACTTCGTGGGCTTCTCGGTCAACTGTAATGATATTCCTATAATAACAGTGTCACAAGTTAAATATCTCGGACTAAAACTGGACGCGAGTTTGTCAGGTGAAACAATTTTGGAATCTATCCTGAGTAAGTGTAGAGCACGTATAAAATACCTGTATAGACAGGTGGGATGCTTGCCCGCGGCGACCAAAAGACCCTCTGCCAAGCGCTTGTTCAATGTCATTTTGACTATTCTGTGTCATCCTGGTACTCTGCATCATCTAAATCAGCACAGCACAAACTTCAGGTCACTCAAAATAAAATGGTTAGGTTCATGCTGAACCTAGGACCCAGATCACATGTTGGCCAGGAACAACTTCAGTCACTAGGTATGCTCAATGTCTCTGGCGGGGCCAAACAAATCAGGCTCACTAATGCCTTAAAAAATGTCTATGACAGAGCTCCAGAGTATCTAAAGAATGATTTTGTTAAAGCAAATGAGAGGAGTGGACATAATACAAGAAACAGGATGTTTAATTTTAAGGTCCCGAGAATCCAAGGACAGGGTAAGCAAACATTCTTCTTCACTGCCATCAAAGACTGGAACGACCTACCCCAGTCAGTCCGTGAAAAGAGAACACTGTATTCCTTCAGACGTAGCCTGAAGGAACACCTGAACCGGACAGCTGCGAGAAGGGAGCACCAAGCTTATGTCTACTACTAAATACGACATAAGAGATAGACAAACCAAACTGAAATGAATACTGATTACGGATTACTGATATTTACTATAGGATGTAAGGTATCTTAAAATAACCCCCTAGAAATACTTTCTCTAAAGTATCTATTTCTTTATCCTTCCCATTTCCCCAGCTAACCTAATCCCACAAGGACCCCAATGAAAATATGCCTAACGGCCTTATTGGGCTATCATTAGTTGGAATTATGCAAGGCTGGTACATGTCATATTTGTGACATACTATGTGGTACCAACTCTGTAAATTGCTAACTATTATTATAAGCACATTTGCCAGATTTTGGCCCTTTGTGAAAGCTTGTTTAGATTGCTTTGCATATCTTCAACCTGTTCTTTTGTCAGTACGGTATTTGCGATTTTTGAGTCATATTCAAACTTTGAGATTGTTCAAGTGAGACCCTCATCTGTGTCGTTAATGTAAATTAGGAAAATAATTGGCTCCAGCACTAATCCTTGAGGTACACCACTAGTTACATTGGTCCACGTTGATGCTTCCCTATTAATAACTACTCTTTGTTTCTTTCCAATAAGCCAATTTTCTATCCACTGTAGAACGCCGCCTTGTATTCAATGTGCTTTTAATTTCATCACTAACCCTCTGTGTGGAACTTTATCAAAGGCTTCCTGGAAATCTAAGTATAAAATATCTATAGCTTTACTTTCGTCATATAGATATAGGATGTCATGGAAGAAGTCTAAAAGGTTTGTTAAGCAGGAACGTGTTTTGCAAAAACCATGTGGTGTGTCTTTTAGTATATTATATTCCTCCAAGTGATTAACGAGTCTGTTTCTTATCATTGTTTCTAGTATTTTGCATACTACTGAGGTCAAGCTGATTGGACGATAATTGCTAGGCAAATATTTGCTACCTTTCTTAAATATTGGTGTTACGTTCGCAAGCTTCCACTCATTAGGTATTTCGCCGGTTTCCAAGGATTTGTTGAAGATCAGCATCAGGTGTTTGGAGGGCTCGCATTTAGCTTCTTTAACACTCAAGCTGCGGGTCTCGACATATGTCGAGTGAGAGAACCATGGCCTATTCAGCGGGTCCCGACAATATTCGGGTGGGATTTATGCATATTATCGGCTCTGAGAGAGAGTCCACGCATTGGGAGGACCACAGGCGGGCTCTGACCGCTCAGCCTGGGCCGAGTGGGGCAACTGAGACCCTCACCACACCTCTCTACATCCCTGGCCTCTCGAGGACAAGGATATTCTGAGGTAATTACTGTATTTTAGGGATTTTGCCCTCGTGTTGCAACATCATTGCAAGAGAACCCATGGTCGTAGAAGGATGATTCAGGTGTCATTCGAAAGCTCTATTATCGACCTTTCACGGATACATAATTGTATTACGCTCTGGCTCTTTTTTATGCATGAAAAAGAGCATGGAATGAAGCACGTTCAGGGAAAATATGCCCGCCTGCCAGGTAGTAGAAGTTACAAATATCCCCGTCTGTAAGGGGTTAAGAACTCTTGGAGAAATCGTATCGGGTCCAGGTGATTTGCTTTCATTGAGGCTATCTAAACATCTCAGTACCTCTGCCTCAGTAATGTTGATATTTCTAAGAACTTCCAAATTGTTTGTCTGTACTGGCGGTACTGTAGGGATGTCACTTAGATCTTTTGATGTAAAAACTTTTGCAAAGAAGTTATTGAAAGTATTACTCATTTTGGCATATTCATTGGTAAAATCTCCATTTTCATTTACCAAGGGTCCAATTGTTGAAGTCACCACTTTCTCCTTCCTGATGTAACTGTAGAATTCTTTAGGGTTAGTCTTGCTTTGATTCGCAACATGTAACTCCAAAGTGTTTTTACTTTGTTTAATTAACCTATTGGATTTACGTTGTAGATTTCTGAAGGCCTGTCTATTTTAATCGTTATCGGAGGTTTGTAATCTCTCATGAGCATTCTTTTTAGCGAGTAGACATTCAATTATTTCTCTATTCCACCACTTAGGCTTGTTTTTATGTGCAGATCTTCTGTTTTTTATGGTATGCACTCGCGTACTGCATTCGTGTAAATTTTTGTGAAAATTGTCTGTGATTCGTTTATCTCATTATTGTTTAGAAAACTCCAATTGGCTTCTTTAAATTTTGATCCGAGTTTATGGAAATCTGCTCGCATGAAATTTGGAACTTTCTCATTGCTGGTTTTGAGTTTATTGCTATTAAATGTTATACTGAAAGTGAACGTACGGTGGTCAATATTGCAGAATTCATCACCAACAGTCACGTTATCGGTCAAGTCTTCTTTTGTTACAAGTACAAGGTCAAGAACATTATTATCGCGGGTTGGGAGTGAACAAATTGATGAAGGGAGCTTTCTTATAGGTTGGCATACAGTCCGGAGTGTGAAGTAAGAGTGTCGCCCCACTTAGTCACTGGTAAATTAAAGCCGCGAAAAATTATAGTATCGTGCATATTACTTATTTCTGCAATTTGCTCGTAAATTTCTTGGTCGGTTTGCACTGATTGGGCTGGGGGCCTGTATATTAATGCTAGGATTATTTTTGTCCCTTTATTGTTTTTTTATTAGCACGTAAGATGGATCAATATTTATTATTTGAGGTTTTGACAAGAGAATTGGGCTAAGACTTTCTTTGATGAAAATATAAAGCCGCCTCCATTTTTATTTACTCTGCTTTACTCAAACATTACATAGCTGAGAAGTGAAAACTCTTCTAAAAAAATCTCTGTCTTCCGTATTTTACAAATATTCTGTTATGCCGATTACATCAAAAGTTTCCGTAAAAACGAATTCCTCAAGTTCTGAAAATTGATTGCATATACTTCGAGCGTTCACATAGAAGATCTTTAGAGATGTGTTTCTTGATATAATTTGATGCTCGCCACATGTATGTGATGCTTTTGCTTGTCTTGGGTTTGTATTTCTTCTGAGATTTAAGTTTTCCTCCCATTCTGAAGACTGTTGGCCCCGTTCTTTTAATGAAGGCTCCTTACGGCATCATTCAGAAGACGGCCAAAACGAGCAGCTCCTACCGGGTTTAGGTGGACACCGTCTCTTGAAAACAAATGTTGATCGTCGTAGAAATTATCCCAAGTGTTGATGAAGCTGATGTTCTCTTCCCTGCAGATGTTGGCGGGTTGACGATTTATATTCGTAGCTGTGGACCAGAAGAGATTCTTTGCGTTGATCCGACATGTATGACATAGGTTGTGTTTGTCTTCATCATTCATCATTATCTTCATCAGGAACGAGGGTTGGGGTATTGTCAGAGGTCTGGGTGTTGGTTGAGGTCTGAGTTGGCACTATATCCGACCTTGACAATTCTGAATCCCTGTGTCTTGTTGCTGGCAGGGAGGCTTCATTTTCGACGTTTGCGCTCAGGAACTCTTCAAGAGTATTAACTCTGCAAGTTAACACATCAATTAATTGGAGAGCCTTTCCTAGCTTCTCCTCTTGTTCTGATCGCTAGACACAGAACCTGCAGTTCGTCGCGCTCTCGCAGTCACATAGATTGGGCATCTTGATGTGGACTTTGCAGTGACAGTCATGGCAAAAGAAACATTTTGGAGTGCTTCGAAATAAGCTACCAGGGGTGCTAGCCCAGTCAAATACAAAGATTCTGGAAGAAAATATAACAAAAAGAGGCTCCAGGGGAACTAGCCTAGTCAAAGACAAAAATTATGGAATGCGTGGGAAAAGTATGTCACGGGATAGCCTAGTCAAAAACAGAAAAAGATAATTCCGTAAACTGCAGGAATAGGCTGCAAGGGTTCAGAAGAGGCGACCGGGTGTGATATGCAGGAATTGGCCGACTGACGCAGTTAGGTCACATAATAAAAAATCTGAAATCCGCAGAAATTAGCTGACCGGCGTAGCCTAGTCACGAAAACAAAATTGCTGGATTGTTAAAAAACTGAGCAACTGACGTAGCCTAGTCAGAAAACATAATTACTGGATTGTTAAAAAAACTGAGCCGACTGATGTAGCCTAGTAAAAAAAAAAGAAAAAAAAAACACACACACACAAAATATAAAACAAACTGGAATACGCAGAAAATGACTGACTGACAGAGCCTAGTTACAAAAACAGAAATTCCCAAATACGAGGATAGCTTATTCATAGAAAAAAAAAAATCAGGAATGCTAAATATCCAAATAGGTTTATGTATCATGCAACTACTTACAACAGATTGGCTGGCAATAGGCTAGACTAGGTTGGGTTAGGTTAAAAGCTTGGCAGGTTGGATTAGCATAGTTTTTACAAATACCACCCTTAACTTAAAGTAAAGTCAGTCTGAGTAGAAAGAGTCAAGAATATATCTAGGGGGAAAAGATAAATAAATGCACTTAGATTTGGTACACAATTGGCTTGAATTTAATATGTATAACCCCCTAAACAATTTTTTGTTTTCAAAATGGCGTCGGCATTCGTCCCTGTAAGCAGGTTAGAAAACAATGTTGGGGATGGATGTAGAGTTCGGGCGTACGGTCGTCATTGTTTACATAGGGCGATCGCCGTGGTCGCACTTACGTTCCCGTCTATTTCGACGTTAAATTGTCTACTATTTGCCGCCTGTCATTACTACATGAATACTAGGTTAGGTTAGGTTAAAATAGACGGGAACATGATGGGAAAGGTCCGACGCCACTACGCGTAATGTAAACAAAGATGGCAGTACGCCCGCTCACTACATCCTACCCCAATGTTGTTTGTCAGCAAACTAATATGCGAAGCTTTACTTACATACAAGACAGTTTAATGGAGACTTAATAGATACTTACTACAGTAGGTAATGGTAAAATTAGGGGCTACAATTTTATATACAAAAGTAAGAGAGCGTTTGTTTATAAAACAAAACAATAGATGGCGTTAGTGGCGCCCTGTCCGAGCAGGGGTCTTCTGATAAACACAAAGTTTATCAGTCAAAATATAGCAATATATCGTGTAGTGTTACTTACTAAGCTACAGGATGGTTAAACGTGCTCTTAATCACCTTTCATGCACAAAAATGAAGAGGATGAGTAGTTATTACTCAAATTATGATCAAATATCGTGGGAGCGTCTAGCGGTAGCGGTAGAGAGAGAGAAAGAGAGAGAGAAAGTGGGGCTACATTATCCCTCTCAGTACCAGCGGCGTCTGCTGTACTTTATTCTAGCTATATTTAGACGATTTTATGCAGCTTAGGAAGGGTCTGTGCTACTTAAAGGGTTCATTTAGATAGTGCAAAGCCCTGTAATTGCTAGAGATCCTTCCTGAAATGAATGAAATCGATTAGTAGTAGCTAGACAAAAATATAAAGGATGTCGACAGTACAGAAAGGGTTAAGGGTTACTAAAATGCTAAACAAGAGGAAGAAGGATGAAGGGGGGCATTTCAGCTGCAGCGTCATGGAACATATGGGTGCAACACCCAAAATATGTTGGGAGGGGGGGTCGTTTGTTCCCAATAATATCCATCAAGCTTTATTTACTATATTACATAAGAAAATATCATAACTAATAATAAAGAACTGAAAAAGCCATCCCTTCCCTTCCCCCCTTCGAGATAAATGTGTACATGTTTGCGGTAGAAAAATGTCAAGGCTCAAGGCCAGTTCCTCTATAATTAGAGGCTCGTTTTCGCTTACCAGGAAACAAAAAATGGTACAAAAGGTCTTGATATTTTCAAAGAAATGGAATGAAAGGCCTTAAAATCGCAAAAACAAAGGGGCGAAAGTCCTAGAATCTCAAAACTAATGGGGCTAAAGATGAGGAAGTAGGGGGTCCAAAAAAATCAAACACCTCCTCTTAAGCATACAGACTAACCGAGGGAGATACTCCAATTTTTTTTTTTTTTTTTTTTTTTTTCTATATTCCAACTTACTTCCTCTCGGGTATAGGCTGAGAGCCTTAACATTCACCGCTTTACAATGAACAGTGAAGCCCGTGAGGTCTTGTTCCAGTCTAGGGAGTGAGACATGTGAAGCACGTAGAGTACAACTAGCACCTGCCATCTCGCCTTCACATGAGGCACGGTGCTCACTCATGGCCCGAAACGACCCCATCTCTGAAGCCACCTCGTTCCCGTGCTTCACTGTCTCACCCCCTACACTCGGACTCTCACACTTACACACACACAACGCCACCCGTTGAGCAGATAACTCACCAGGCATTGCACCCCTATAGCATATTTTGAATATGGGAATATTCATACAGTGCTATTTAATCAGGGAACAATGAGGGTATTTTTTTGACGTTTCGGTGGGCTTGTGGTAATGCACTGATACCAGGTACAGCACAAATTCCATCCCAATAATATCTTCCCATTGATACATCGGGATTTGAACCCGGGACCTTTGGATTACCAGGCCAGTGGCAAGACCACTCCACCACACCTCCCCTAATTGATGAACATTTCACATAAAGTTTTGTCTTTCGTCTATTTGGGATTGAACCATGTAGATCGACAGTGAGATGGCGGGAATAGGCTACCAAGCGATATAGTGGCATCAAGAACGATAGGGAGCTTTAAGACAAAATTAGATAGGCATATGGACGAGATGGATTGGGTGTGAGGGGGATCTGCCGGGTGTTGGCAAATCGGCGGTCAGCAGATCCCCGTAATCTTGTGTTAATCCCTGACCGTTTTGGTGGGGTCAGTGCTCAAGGTATTAGTGAGTTGGGCCTATAATTGGGCCTTGTAGTTGGTGTTGGGTGTGACAGGGATCTGCCTTGTGTGGGCCGATCGGCTTTTTGCAGACTCCAATTTTCTTATGTTCTTACGTTCTTATGATATGCTAAAATTCTTGGTCCAACCGATTTACATTTCACATAAGTTTTGTTTTCTTTTGTGTAACTGAGATTGAGCCATGTAGATCGACAGTGAGATGATAATGCTAAAATTCCTATTCCAACACACTTACATTTCACATAAGTTTTTTCTTTTGTGTAACCGAGATAGAGCCATATAAATTGATAGTGAAAGGAAGATATGTGGTAAAGTTCCTACTCCAACTGATTTACATCTCATATACTCCCCCCCCCCCCCCTTCCCCTATCAAGCCCACTCCATTCTACTCTAACCCCCTCCCCCTGTCTAACCCATGGTCCAACCCCCTCATTCTACTCTACTCCCCGCCGACCCCCGTTTCTAACCCCCTCATTTTACTCTACTCCCCCGCGGGAACAATTAGGCGTGCGTTACAGCTGCTGCACCAAGGGACACGTGTTCCATAACCCCCGGGGTTATACACCAGGAATGTGTCTGGGGTGAGAGTTATGGTTGGTGTGTGTCTGTGTGTGTATACACCAGGAATGTGTCTGGGGTGAGAGTTATAGTTGGTGTGTGTGTGTGTGTGTGTGTGTGTGTGTGTGTGTGTGTGTGTGTGTGTGTGTGTGTGTGTGTGTGTGTGTGTGTGTGTGTGTGTGTATATACACCAGTAATGTGTCTGGGGTGAGTTATAGTTGGTGTGTGTGTGTGTGTGTGCACGCGCTAGGGGAAGGTGGGGGTGGTGTCACGTGATGCCTTGGTACCCTTGTCACAGCACCTGGAACTTTGTGTCATGTAAACCACAACAACGTTATTAGTACCAACGTTACTACCACAACAACGTTATTAGTACCAACGTTACTACCACGACAACGTTATTAGTACTAACGGTACTACCACAACAACGTTATTAGTACCAACGTTACTACCACGACAACGTTATTAGTACTACCCACAACAACGTTATTAGTACCAACGTTACTACCACAACAACGTTATTAGTACCAACGTTACTACCACGACAACGTTATTAGTACTAACGTTACTACCACAACAACGTTATTAGTACCAACGTTACTACCACAACAACGTTATTAGTACCAACGTTACTACCACGACAACGTTATTAGTACTAACGTTACTACCACAACAACGTTATTAGTACCAACGTTACTACCACGACAACGTTATTAGCATTAATGTTACTAGTCTGCGTGGGAAGATTGTAGGCACCAAACGATCAGGACAGTACCCAGGGGAGGCGATATAGGCATATGATAAGGAACTGCTGGCACTCCTGTTTCATTTGCTTGGCTTCCCCCATTGTTTCTATTTGTATCTCACCTACACAGAGAGTAATCCAGCTTACTCTTTCAGAACACTTCCTCCTCCTATTCATTTCACTAGACTTAACAAGCACACCACACTTCTTTCCAATACACCTAAACTACCTCTAATGTACCTTGATTCTGGTTCTCTATCACTCTTTCAACTTGGGAGGGGGGGGGGGGGGGATACAGGAAGCTTTGCCTTTTGTCTACATCATGCCTTCATTACATTTTTTAGTTGCTGTACAATACAAAACAGTAGATAGAAAAACAATAATCGTATTAATGTTAATGTAAAAACGCGTATTATTTGCTGGCTGCTAAGTAACTTAGCAGCATATAAAATCATGATATTTATTTGGCAAATCGTCGATATATTTCTTCTCTTAGCTATGTATCAATGCCGTGCTCTATTAATTATAAACTGTAGTCATATACTGTATATATTGCACCCCTACTTCCATCATCCCTCGACACGGTAAAATTACAAGTGTCATTTGTCATCTATGCCGTGATAACCGGCTATAACACTATAATGAGTATGGTCATCCACGAAGTAAGGGATCCCTGGTGACGAAGCGAAATATTTATACAAAGGCAATAACACCGGAATCCCCATTAGCATGAAGAATACCGATAAATTCATTCGACCCATAGTATCATAACCGAAGCACTCCATTAAGAATGAATCTCAATTTCTCACTCGATTAATCCATAGCCCCCTTGTCGTGCCAGACTAATATCAGCCTTAACCTTTTCAGTACCGGTGCCGAATTTAATGTTATTCTGGCCACTATTATACGATTGTAATCAGTTTAAAAAGGGCCTCCATCAATTTTTATGTTTCAAACTACATCACTTAACCCTTTATACTACCACAGATCCTTCTTGAACTGTACAAAAACGTCTAAATATAGCTAGAATAAAATGTAAAAAGATGTCACTGGTACAGAAGGGGTTAAACCAGATTCAGACGAGCAAATTTCCAGTATCAATATTTAAGCAACTTTAGTCAGTCAGCTTCCAAATTAAAACTCAATGAAAATATTGTGACCTGAAAGTGTTTTCCTGTATATATAGTAATGTTACAGTTCTACGACACGCTTAAGCGATTATATTATACAATATACATATTCCCCAAACGTTCCTAGATATTCTGAAAGTCATAACTTTGCTTTGATTATGTCTAAGGAATTTATTGTGGTTTAGTAAAGGTTAAACTACAGTATGTTCTATTTCAAGTAAGTGGGGCAACACTCACGAACATTCACTGTTATAACTTTCAAACGACTGGAGTAATTTAGCTAATATGAAAGTGTCAGCCAAGGAATAGGTGTTAAAATTTACATCTAATTTGTCCTTGCCCTTTTTGAGTTACAGAGGTTAGGATAACAATTTCCGAACTACCTAATTGGAACACGGGCACTATGTTTACCGATATTTTACCTTGTTCTTACCCTTTATTATTAACTGTGTAATTCATGGAAAACCTTAGCGATATATGTGACATCCAGATAAAAAAGGGATTTAAACCATTTCAGTACCGGTGACGTATTTTACATTTAATTTTAGCTACCTTTGGACGAGTTTACGAGGCTTAGGAAGAATATACAGTATGGTAGCTAAAGAGATTAATAGAGATAGCCTGTAGCCTTTTAATTAGTAGGTGTCAATGGTGACAGTATGGTAGCTAAAGAGATTAATAGAGATAGCCTGTAGCCTTTTAATTAGTAGGTGTCAATGGTGAAGAAAATCGTGTAAATGTTGCCAGAATATAATGAATATAATATCACTGTTGCTGACAAAGTTAAGCCGACACCTCTACTACTCTACAACGTGAAACAAAGTAATACTTGTCTAGGGTTATTACAAACATACAGCAAGGATGAAGGACATGTAATAGTAGCATAAATAGCTACAATCACAGCTATTAAGGGCAAGGTTATCGTCGAACTATTGATTTGGACCGTACACTCATCAACAATACCAACTGGCCTGTACTAACCCCTTCACCACCATGACACCTTGTACCCTCTGATTCTGGGTAACATTCTGTGATTGTATGCAGTTTCAGAAGGACCTATGTTACTATGAGGGTGCATTATAATCGTATTTACCCATTTGAATCGTATAGGTAGATTATAAATTAAAGAAAATTGTCTGATGGTAACCAGAATATGATGAAAATTACGTATCGGTGATGAAGGGGTAAATAGTATTTATGCTATTATAGAGTAATCACGTATAGAAATGGCAAATTAAATATACAGAGTTTACCTCACTTTATTTTTAATTTCTGTCTTTTGCATTTATCATTTATATATTTGTAAATAACAAAATAAAAATGAAACAAAATATGGTAATAACCCCAAGACGTTGGGTCAGATGGAGTTAAGCGGCGTCTATAGCGTTGTCAGATGGTGATGGGCTGGTCTATCAGAGTAAGAGCGGAGCGATCTCTGCCATACCCATAGCTTACTCTGACTGTTCCTTTTACTTATATATTTTCTAGATCTCAAGTGACTGTGTCTCTTCCGCGGATTGACCTCCCTACTGCCAACCTAGAGATTGACAGATTGGGAGCCAAATCGTCACATTATTCCTTTGCCCCTCAACATTCACTTCATAATTAGTTTCCCAGAACGCCCCAGCAAGCAACCCCTCAAAAGCGAACGTAATGAAGTCATACAACACTTATCTTCTGATCTAACTACCATTTCCAATTGGGGCAGAGAAAACCTTGTTACCTTTAATGCTTCCAAAACCCAATTTCTCCATCTAACTACCCGCCGTGAACTCCCAGAGGACTATCCCTTATTCTTCAACAATACAAAAATCAACCCGTCATCTTCTCTCAGTATTCTCGGTGTCTCTTTTTCTTCTGCTCTCACTTGGAAGGACCATATTACCAGTCTTGCTAAAGCAGCCTCCCAGAAGCTGGGTGTGCTGAACCGCCACAAGGGGTTCTTTACCCATGCTCATCTTCTTGCTCTGTACAGGGGCACAGTGCACCCTTGTATTGAGTATTGTTCACATGTGTGGGGAGGATCCTCTCACACAGCACTTCTAGACAAAGTAGAAAGGAAAGCCTTTCGTATCATTAACTCCCGTCCATTCACCGACTTTGCAATATCTCTCTCTTCGCCGCAATGTTACATCTCTCTCGCTATTCTATCGCTTCTACAATAATCAGTGTTCCGCAGAGCTCTCTCAGTGCATAACACCTCCTCTACGTAGGGTACGTAGTACCCGTCTTGCAACACAATCCCACCCCAGCTCTGTACAACTCTCCAACTCAAGAGTGAAACGTTACTCCCAATCTTTCTTCTATTCAACGGCTGAGCTCTGGAACTATCTCCCCTCATTTTATGACTTCAATTGTTTCAAATTCCGTGTGTCCAGACATTTTGGCTCGAACATTCCTTGATTTTGTCCCTGTCACTCTTTTAACTCTGGGGGAGGCACTCGTCACAGGTAGTTTTTGCCTTTTATCTCCCTCATCCGCAAAGAAAAAATAAATCAAAAAAAGAAAAAACATAAGGATTGTGAAAGTAAAGTTAAATATGTGATTAGCTAAAGGAGTTAAGAGATCATAAGTGATTAATATATAATGGGGTGTAAATACATAACTACATGTAGAATGCAGATGGAACTATGAGTGACAATTAGGGTGGGCTATAATTATTTAATGACAATATTCATATATCAAATACAATGTTACATATAGATTTAATTTCACATTGAGCATAAGGGGGGAAGGCTGTATTCATTGGTCGATCCTTTATGTATATATTATATTTGTTGTTCCCTCCCTAGACTTCCATCAAGTTTTAAAAAAAAATCCAAAGAACCCCCTTCGAGATAAATTTGTACATTTTTATGTAGACAAATGTTCTGGCCGGAGGCCGGTTCCTCTTCAATTACAGGCTTGCTATCGCTCACCAGGAAATAATCGACACCTAAATGGCACGAAAGGTCTTAATATTGATAAAGAAATTTGGCGAAACGTTTTAAAATTGCCAAACTAATGGGCCGAACATCTTAAAGTCTGAAAAATATGGGACTAAACATAAGGCAGAAGGGGTTCAGAAAAAACAACCATATCCCCTTAACACCCTTCCCTCCAGCCACCCCTCCACCCTCCTCCAAACAACATTGTGCTGAGGTCAGAGTTAAGGGGACGATATACCCACTGGGGGTAAGGGGGTCCTCCATATTTACTGGAGGAAATTAATATGTCCCATACTGCGTGTCACACAAGGCGACTAAAATCGGGGGAAATGCGCCGAAGAGATTCACCTGCAACGGTAGCGCTGCTGGAAGGGCTGCGGATGGAGGAAACATTGGCAAGCAATGAACTCATCGACTGACGACCTCCTCCCCCGCTGCAATCTCACAAATGGATCTTACCACACCCTACCTCTCCCAGGGGAGGTGCGGCACTAAGGAATACCTGGATGTTGCGGGATTCCAAGGTATATGAACTGTATTTGGGAGAGGTAGTGTCATACAAACTCCGCAAAAATCCGAGTTGGCAACTTTATTGGTTGCATTAGGCCACGCCCACTTGTCTATCTCAGGAGGCAACCCTGTGTATTAGCTTCCTAATTATACAAATATGACACTAATAAGGGGGAATAGTTCAGCTACAATATTTTCAGCCCTAAATATTGTAACCTAACTTTAGTTTAATTATATAAATGGGTTTGTCTATGGAGTGAGAACAATAGTGTCTTCCTTGTTCTCAATAAACTCCATGCCCACTTGTTTATATATTCCAGGAAAGACAAAGTATAGGTAAGACTGGATGAATGGTTCTATAATTTATGGTAGGATATACTTAATACATTGACTAATACAATCATGCCCAATAAAAATAACCTTACGTATTATGCTGTCCAAGACGTCTTTTCGTTTGCAAGCTTCTAGCCATATTTTCCATAGTTATATGTTTCTAGGGAACACATAGACACATACATCTATTATTATTTATCCATGTTGATTTACATGTTGGCACAACACAAACAACCATTTTTATTAATAGAATATCACAAGGAAATAGAAGTAATAATTCAATCTCCCGCCGAAGGTTTGGTGGGCATAAACTGTAGGGAGGGGCTTATGATGCATTGCTCATGACATCATTACTAGCCAATAATAGTTGTGCATGGAGCGAAGGGGTGGGGCTTAGTCTTGGGAATAAATGCTGACAACTGCCTATAAGAAATTATTTTCGTATTTATTTACAAATCATGAATACCTCCCTGCCTGATATATATTAACTAGAGATCTTGTATTTGGTTGAAACATTGTTATTTTGCATAGGGTACATATGAAACTGCTTAAAACAAATATAATTTATTCAGAGATTACTACAGGGGTAAATGGGAGTGACTCTACCTCTTTCATATACCTTGACTACAACAACAAGGGGACGATATTTTATTAATATATTTACTTTTCATTCTTACCGGTATTTATATGTGTTTTAGTTTGCTTCTTAGACCTCTATCAAATTATAAAAAAAAATATATATATCCCAAACACCCTCTTCGAGATAAATGTGTACCTTTTTCTGCAAAAAGATGTCCCATCCTCCTAGATTACAGGCTCGCTATTTCTTGTCAAGAAAAACATCGACACCTAAATGGCATTAAAGGTCTTAGTATTGACAAAGAAGTGGGCGAAAGTCAAAACATTTGAAAACTAATTGCGCTAAACATCAAAGAAGGGGGTTCAGAAAAATCCTAATACTTCCCCTTAAACAGAAAAAAGAAAGAAGAGTATGGGGAGGATATAGGAAAATATGAAAAGGCAGGTTATTGTTCTGAAAAGGAAGCCACAGTTTACACTGCCAGGAAACGGAAAGGCGATTTCGCTCTTCATAACGTTATAGTACAGAATACAGTAGAATGAACATTATCAATATTCACTAAGACAAAATGGTATTTTATACCGTCACATCGGAGAAATCTTAAAACATTAAGAATCTACAAAAATGGCAACTCTGCAGTAACATATGTATTTATATTGTGTTCAACAGGTTTACAATGAAGTAACTTGGTTGAACCCGAGAACTTGCAGTCTTCTACTGTACTTCTCACTTCTCAGCTTGTTCTTCCTCTGTCCAATTACTCTTCTTATCTATTTTACTCCAGCCATCTGGTCTGGTCTGGTTTCATATAAGGTTGCAAGGAATTAAATCAATGCATATTACTTTCAACTCAATACTGATATTATTTATATGTATTTTCTGTAACAATGTCTATTATAATGTGATTTGAATATATTATATGGGCATGAAGATTCCTTGTATTTCAACATAGAAGCCAGCCGTCAAGATGATTAAGTGGAAGGGTTCATTGTTTGGTTAATTTATTTAATTATTTATTTATTCTTTAGTTGCCACGTTAGACCTCCATCAAGCTTTAAAAAAACAAAAACAAAATTAACCCCTTTCAAGATGAATTCGTACATTTGTCGTCCCTTCCTCCTAAAATTACAGGCACAGTATCGCTCAGCAAGGAAAATATGACACCTAAATGGCACGAAAGGTCTTAATATTGACAAATAAATGGATTGAAAGGTCTTAAAATTGCCAAACTAGCGACACGAACGTCTTAAAATCTGAAAGCTAATGGTATTAAACAAGAGGGAGATAAAGCAACTACCTCCCCCTTACCTATTTATGTGTGATGACGGTATATATATGTTTCTACAGTTGCCGTTAGGAGACCACTCTTAGTTTGGGAAGAACCTTTGAGAGAGGGTTATTTGAAAGCATAGGTACAGTTCCGCGCACATGAAACAGATACACTACATCAGACACGGAGAATCTACGGTGTATCCTTTCTGGTTGAAGAGTTACGATGGGGCAGAAGGGGAGAGATGGAAGCGTTGGTGGTGGTGGGGGTGGGTTATAGTTTGACGGGTGGGGGATAGCAGTGGTAGGAAGGGAGGCAGAGGAGGGTGGCTGGCCTATAAGTGGTAGGGTAGCACACACAGTGTAAGGTGGAATTAATTATTTGGAAGTTAAACTAAAAGGTTCACTTTTGTATTATCTGATAAGCTAGATCTGTTACATCTGTAACGCAGCATTATAATTAAAATCGGAGGAAATTGTTCAAACAATTGTTTCAGGTCTCACGGGAATTGATGCGGAGGAGAACAGGGCAACCAACTGTACGGGGTTTGGTATTTTGTGGTTGGAAAGATTGGTAACACCGAGTATAGAAGTGATATCTTAATCACATAACTCAAACTTTAAATATACTTTAGCTATAATAATATAACTTTCTTACCTCTTTATTTACTCAATACACCTTATGAAATGGACCCTGCGGTCATGTGCCGTTGCTGTCATATGCTTGGGGTGAAACGCATTACCTTGTGGATCGGTCAGAAATAATTTGACTACACCTGCTAACTTAAACTAAATATAGTTATGCCTTTTATTGTTCATCTTGTCGTATAAAATTACTGCGTCAGCGTGATCTGAGCAAAGCTGTTTGTGCGCCTTTTCCTCCTTTACTCAATATATCAATTCATAGATGACTTCAATATAATTATCTCATCAATGGCATATGTTTCAATATGTTCAGAACACTATGATCTGTACTTTATGTTATAATGAATATTGTTATAAATAAGTATTTATATAGGCTACTCTTACTATGATGTTCCATTACCAGGTAATCACGAACATCTGTGTTTTCAACATTTCGACTTCTCATCTATTAGTCATCATCAAGATCTAAAGTTACCACTATATACGATCTCAGTATTAACCTTGAGTTTCGTATACATTAAAACGAAGACATATATTATTATGCCTATTATTTTACTTTTCCATGAAACTTAATTAAACAGTTTAATACACTAAACAATATATTAGATGCAAAGTCACACGGGGAAAACGAACTAACAATTTGCCAAAATAATAGAAACAATAAAGAATAGGAAATGATGCATCATTACTCAAATATTAGCCTACACATTTGCAGTTCGTGATTACCTGGTCCTTCTCTTTCTCCCAAAGGGACTTACTTACTGTCTGTCGTCCTTCGGCCTTGGGCATGAAGTCGTTATCTCCCTATCACACTGGCTTAAGGGGAGAGTTTTAGTTTGCTCCCTAGTCCTCTATCAAGCATTAACACATTTAATATCTCCCAAGACTCCCTTTCAAGATAAATGTGTCAATTTTGCGGTAGAAAAATGTCCCTACCCAAGGTCGGTAATCCTAAATTTCAGGCTCGGTATCGCTCGCCAGGAAAAATAATAGACACCTAAGCAGTAAGAACAGTTTTAATACTGACAAATGGGGCGAAAGTTATATAATAGCCAAGCTAATGGGGCAAACGCCTTTAAATGTCTCAACATTATTGGGGCTAAACATGAGGGAGAAAGGGGCTCAGAAAAAACACCCTCAAGTGAAAATCTGCCCTTAACGCATGACCGTCGTCATACGAATATCTGCTGAACTCGCTCCTCGGATTGATTTACTCCAATTTTACCCTGAATAGATTCCGTCTGTAGGCTGTTATTAATGTTTGGCAATCGCTACTAAGAAGTCGAGGCTATATACCATATTAACGCAAATATGATTAGTTGGACCTCTTATACAATTTAAAAATTTACAGGAATTGAAGATCAATCTGATCGAGAATACACCGACGATTGTCAGTTTATTAAGTAGCGCAGTGGTAACCATATTAGGCATGCATTCAAAGTGTAGGAGTTCGAGCCCCTCGGACGTAGTTTGTTATTTTTTTAATTCGTAATTTGGATAATTTTAAACTAATGTATGGTAGCCTACAATGTTTCAAATTGGTTAAAGTATATAGAGTTTATAAAGAATATGTGTCTTGATTACAATAGTCTTACAATATTATCGAATCCACTGTTATTACACTAACTACCCTAATGTAACTAGCCTAACTGCTAACTTAATGTTATCTTTTCATAAATTAACTTATTGTGTCCTAACTTAATCTGATATCCTAACCTAGATTACCATATCCTAGTTTATATACTAAACTACAGTATTATTGTATATAATGACCCAAGACACTCAAAACGTGTTATATATGAAATTAACACATTATCTGCAAAATATGTTATTTCACTTCGTATAATGTAATTCTAAGTAAAAACTATAACAAACCAAAATAAATCAATACAAAAATATCGCTGCCACGGGAGACTCGATCCCCGGTCAGTAACCTGTTGAGTACCGGTACCGTCCTGGTAACTATATTTTGGCTACCGGTACCATTAGACAAAATTATTTAGCTTAAATAGGGCCTCCAGCGATTAACAGGCTTTGAACTATCTCACTTACCGGTAACCCTTTTACTACCACAAATCCTTCTTAAACTGCACACAATCGTCTAACTATAGCTAGAATATATTACATTGACGTCGCCAGCAAAGAAGTGGTTAATATTACAACCAGTGTCTCCCGCAAAAACAAAAAAACACTAATTACGATTATTGAAGATAAATGCAATCAATAGCGGTTTATCCCCTTCAGCACGATGACGCCTTTTTACCCTTGATTCTGGCTAAAATTACAAAATTATATTCAGCTTCAGAATTACTATGTGTTATTCAGAGGCTTTTTTGAGACAGTACTTACCCCCTTGAGTCCTAGAGGTAGATTATAAACCAAGGAAAATCATCTAATGGTAACCGGAGTATGATCAAAATTACGTCATTGTGCTAAAGGGGTTAATTACAAGACCATTTAACCGTTTTCCAGTTCATAATATATATATGTTCAGGCTTTATATCATTAGTTCGGAATTCAGTTGAGATGAAGGACCACGCAAATCGTAGATATGATAAATGACGACGGTAAATAGGCCAGTGTGATAGCCCCTTAAGACCAAGATTTCCAAGGGACAAACCCGTTTCTCAGGTAATATGTTCACTTTGCATACAGTTATGTCAGAGCATATCTAAGGTTGCAAATATATCCGCAGTTAATTAGAACTACTAGCAGTTATTGGAATTGTTGAAGGTTCCTATTGCGAAATGACCATTTATGCCTCTACTGTGTGAACTTTAATATACAGTATTATATTACAAATTATATATATTATATAATATGACAAATTACATATAATTATGGATGGGTATATTATATCATACTCAGAGATCAAGCAAAATACAACCATACCAAAATACATATCACTAGTGGTTTAAAGTAAGCCCGATAATGTTGTGGCATTAAAACAAACATATTTTGCAATTAACTGGGTGTAATTTATCATATGGTCGGTTATGTCACCTGACGGCAAATTGAATCCCGTAGCAACTGATTTATCAATACATAATGGACAAATATGAAACTATGTCATATTACTGCCAAGTCCTCATAATAAACAACATATTTTGCTATATAATCTTCGTAATAGTTGAGTAATAAAGATGAGGATATGACAATTTACCATCAACTAAATATAAACAAACTATAGTTATAAATCGCGGCAATATGACTATCAACACAATTGTATACCGCTTTTATAATTGTTGCCACATATTAGCAAAGCATAAATCAGGCTTATATAATTACCAGTTGTCAAAGAACATTACGTAATTAATCGGTTATTTGCCACAAATCAATGGATTCCATTTCCTCTCTGCTCCCACCTTAACTTTAACAGCCACACAAGCACACCCTTCTTTCCTACCTGGCTAGCACTTCTACCCCCACCCCGCAAACCATCACCCTCCCACCATCGCCTACTTCCACTCCCGTTCTCCCCCATCATAACTCTCCAGCTAGAAAGGACACAGTGACTGAGTAGACGGCCTGAAGCGGTGTCTCTGTTTCATATGCTCGGAACTGTACTATGCTGAGTAAGGTCGTCGACTTCAATTGCTTCAAACTCCGTGTGTCCGGGGATTTTGGCTCGTACATTCCTTGATTTTGATCCTGTCATTCTTTCAACTCTGAGGGAGACACTCGTCATAGGTAGTTTTGTCTGTTGTCCCCCTCATCCACATAGACAAAATATATCATAATGATAACAAACAAAACAAAACAGAAATGCTACCATGATAGTGGACGGATAAAATATAGGAATGTCCTATCGGAGAAAAATACCGAACGAAATATTAACCGATTAAGTACCAATGATATTTTTGCCCTTATATTCTGGCAATTAATAAATGTTTGTATTCAGTTTAAGGGGGGGGGTGGGGGATGGTTCACTTTTTGGGCTATTTTTGCATGTATTCATTATTTTTCTAGTTTCCTCCCTAGACCTCCATCAAATATAAAAAAACATCCATTAGATCACCCATCCAGATTAATTTGTACATTTTTCGGTAGACAAAATTTCCGGCCGAAGGCCGGTTCTTCCAACATTACAGGCTCACTTTCGTTCGCCAGGGAAAAAATGAACACCTAAATAGCACGAAAGGTCTAAATATTGACGAAGAAATGGTGCGAAAGGTGTTAAAATCGACTAACTAATGGGGCAAACATCTTAACATCTAAAAACTAATGGGGCTAAACATGAGGGAGAAAGTGGTCCAGAAAACCGGCCCATGTCCCCTTAAGAAAGACATCTACCCGTTTAAAGGTTAAAGACTATCTCAATTAATCCTTTCAGCCACCTTATATCCTTCCTAAGCTTCATAAAATATACAAAATGTAGCTGAAATCAAATGAATAAGACGTCGCCGGTAAGGGAAGGGTCCAGTTGCCCTCTGACCCCTGACTAGTGCGGACGTCCCCAGTGACCGCTA
Source organism: Paralithodes platypus (assembly GCA_032716605.1). Lineage (NCBI taxonomy): Eukaryota > Metazoa > Arthropoda > Malacostraca > Decapoda > Lithodidae > Paralithodes > Paralithodes platypus. The sequence goes on along the minus strand of CM064575.1, from coordinate 24,661,169 downwards.
GTGAACCGGTTTACCCTTAGTGAGGCCCTAGTGAACTTTCTTAGTGATGGCTGTTGTTGATGAGTCTGCTGTCTCCTCCCATACTCTCCAGCTTTGTCTTGCTTTGCAAGAAAGACTGGAGAGTGTGGAGCAGGAGATTCAGTGTCTCAAAGATGAAAATATGGCCTTGAGACTAGCTATGGCGGAAAAGAAGTGTGAGGCTACCGGAAGTGTTCCCAGGGATCGTGAAGCCCCTTGGAAAGTGGTGTCAACCAGTGCAACGGCCTGCAAGCTGAAAAGGCAGCCACTCAAGACCCACAACAACTTCAGCACCTTGGCTGATGAGAGTGATGGCGAGGAAGTGGCGATCATCGAGGCAGTGAGAGGGGAGGGGGGGAAGTCTGCTGCTGTTGCTGCTACAACTCCTGCTACAGGCCGGCAACAGAAAACAGCTAAGTCTATTTTAATTGTAGGGGATTCAATGATTAAATACCTTGGTAGGGCTACTAACACACATGTTGGTAAAGTTGTCTGTCTGCCTGGTGCCGGAGTCGAGAAGGTGGCAGAAACGCTAGATGGTATCATGGAAGCGAGTGGAGAGGACCCCACCATCTTCCTCAACGCAGGGAGCAACGACATTTGGAAATGCAGGACTGAGGAGTTGCTCACCACGTACCAGGAAATGTTGGAGAGGATCAAGGAGAAGGGTGGAGTTCCTGTGGTACACAGTATCCTACCAAGAAGAGGGGTAAGGAAGGAATGGTCCTCCAGGGCTATTGGTGTAAATAGCCGGCTGGAGAAGTATTGCAAGGCAAATACTATTCCATTCCTGGATAACGGGACCCTCTTTTACGGTAAGGATGAACTGTATGCCCAGGATGGAGTACATCTCTCTCGACTAGGAGTTTCGACCTTAGCCAGCTCACTCGACAAGTTTGTTGCGGGGTTTTGTTAATAAACCATAGGTGTGTAAGTAAAATAGAATCCCAGCCACATCAAATTGATAGTAATAACGAACATTCTGATAGCGTAGATTTTCCGTTTAGGTCCAGTAGTTCAACAGGTAAAAATAAATTAGTTAAAAACAATAGAAAAATAGTTGCAAATACAAGTAATAGTTTGAGTGTTTATTATACAAATTGCAGGAGTTTATGTAACAAAATGAACGTACTTGGAGCACTGGTTAGCAAAGAAAATATAGACATAATAGCGCTAACTGAAACATGGATTAATACAGAAACCAGGCATTTTTTAGCAGAGTTTGATATACCGGGATATAGTTTGTTTAAATATGACCGAACAAGTAAGAGGGGTGGCGGTATAGCAGTGTTTGTCAGGAGTTCATTAAAAAGCTGTACTAAATCAGGTATTAGAGTAAATAATGAAAATGAAAGTGTTTGGGTAGAAGTTAACGAAGGTAGTGAGACTTTAGTTATTGGAGTTATGTATAGACCGCCAAATATGAGTAGAAATGACGGAACATCATTATGGGAGGAAATTAAAATAGCATCAAGGCTTAACAACGTGTGCATTATGGGGGATTTTAATTTCCCTAATATAGATTGGCAGCAACAAATAGGCGACTCTGATTCAAAGGAGTTTATTGAGGTAGTACAAGATAGTTTTTTATCTCAATTCATAGATACGCCGACTAGAGGTGATAATATTCTCGATTTAGTTTTCAGTAACAATGAACATATGATAAAATAGTGTAGAAATCGGGGACCACCTAGGAAATAGTGATCACAATTCTGTGTATTTTAATATACAATGGAAAGGTAATACCAGAGAGAATACAACATTAATAACCTGACTTCAGAAAAGCCAATTTATGGTGGGTTAGAGAAGCCCTGTTAGCGGACCCTATGGTCAAAAAATTAAGTCGATCCAGGTGTCCAAATGAGTGTATCCTTTCTCAGGCACCTGTCATCTTAAGTCAGGAGGAGACGTCAAACTTGGTAGATACATACGATAATTTTATCAAGTCAGTATTCAATGCGCAAAATAAATATATCCCCAAAAGAAAATTTAGATCAACACAGAACCAACACAAATGGATGAATAATAGACTATTAGATCTGCTAGGACAAAAGAGAGGAATATATAGAAAAATTAGAAAAGGCGAAATTCACCTACTTGCTTACTATCAGAATCTATCCAAGACAGGTAAAAAAGGATATTAGGAAAGAAAAAATAAATTATGAAATTAAGGTTGCCAATGACTCAAAAAATAATCCTAAAACTTTTTACCAACTATATAAATCCAAGGTTAGAGATGTAATTGGTCCCCTTAAAACTTCGATAGGAAAATTGACAGAAAGTGATTTAGAAATGTGCAGTACATTAAATAGTCAATTTCTTTCCGTTTTCACTAATGACAATTTGGCACAGTTTCCAGAAGTCCGTAAGGTATACAGCGATAGTATAGAAAATAGGTTAAGTACGGTTACTATAAGTAGAAATGATGTGGTTAAGGAAATTGACAGACTGAAACCTCATAAATCGCCTGGTCCTGATGAGGTATATGCTAGAGTATTAAAAGAATGCAGAGATGATTTAAGTTATCCATTAACATTTCTATTTAACAAGTCATTAGAAACAGGTATAGTTCCAGAAGCTTGGAAGCTTGCAAATGTAGTTCCGAATCTTCAAAAAAGGTGATAAATCAATAGCATCCAATTACCGTCCCATTAGTCTCACTTCAATCATAGGAAAACTACTAGAGTCAATTATTGCTAGGAAAATGAGAAACCACTTAGAAACATGTAACTTAATCAATTCTTCTCAGCATGGATTCACTCAGGGACGGTCTTGCCTTACTAATTTGCTTAGTTTTTTCTCAGAGGTATATGAAGCAGTAGATAATGACAAGTCATATGATATTATATATTTAGATTTCAGTAAAGCTTTCGACAGAGTCCCTCATGAGAGATTGATGAGAAAGGTTGAGGCACATGGAATAGGTGGGGCGTTGTTAGGATGGATTAGGTCATGGCTAATTGGTAGGAAGCAGAGAGTCAGCATAAATGGTACGAAGTCAGAATGGGGAGCAGTCAAAAGTGGTGTCCCCCAGGGATCGGTATTAGGTCCCCTGTTGTTTCGTATATACATAAATGACCTAGATTTAGGTATAAACTAGTAGGATAAGTAAATTCGCAGACGATACTAAAATAGGGAGATAAATTGATTCAGATAGCGATATAGAGTGCCTCCAAAGGGATCTAGATACCTTACATGAATGGTCAGTAAATTGGCAGATGAAGTTTAACATTGACAAATGCAAGGTATTAAAGATAGGGAAGATGCAAACAAATGTTAAATATAAACTAGCTAATTTAGAAATTAGAAAATTCAGACTGCGAGAAAGATCTAGGTGTGTTTGTTAGCAATGATTTGAAGCCTAGAAAACAGTGTATAAGCGTTCGTAATAAGGCAAACAGGATTCTCGGGTTCATCTCTAGGAGTGTGAGTAACAGAACTGCTGATGTTATCTTAAAAACTTTACTTGTCATTAGTGAGACCCCATATGGATTATGCTGTCCAATTTTGGTGTCCTTATTACAGAATGGACATAGATTCATTGGAGAGAGTACAGCGTAGAATGACAAAAATGATCCATAATATTAGAAATCTTTCGTATGAAGAAAGGTTGAAGAAATTAGGTTTACATTCGTTAGAGAGACGCAGAGTTAGAGGGGATATGAGAGAGGTGTTCAAGTGGGTTAGTGGGATTAACAAAGGGGACATGGCAAATGTACTAAAGCTCAGTGATAGCGAAAGAACTCGTACCAATGGTTTCAAATTAGATAAATGTCTTTTCAGAAAAGATATAGGCAAGTATTGGTTTGGTAACAGAGTTGTAGATGGGTGGAATGGACTACCAAGTGCTATAGTGGGATCTAAAACTTAGGGAGCTTTAAGATAAAATTGGATAAGCATATGGACGAGAAGGGTTGGGTGTGAAGGGGGATTCAGCAGGGTGGGGCCAATCAGCGCTCTGCCAGACATCCAGAATCCGGCGTTAATCTCTAACCGTTTTGGTAAGATGATCCTCAGTGGTATTAGAGTGTGAAGCCTATAAATTGGGCTTTTTGTAATTGAAATTTGGGGTTGTGTGGGACAGGGATCTGCCTTGCTTAGGCCAATCGGCTTTCTGCAGACTCCCATTTTCTTATGTTCTTATGTTCTTATGTTCTTATGTAATGCAAAATATAAACTAGCTAATGCTGAATTAGAAAACTCAGACTGCGAGAAAGATTTGAAACCTAGAAAACAGTGTATAAGCGTACGTAACAAGGCAAACAGGATTCTAGGGTTCATCTCAAGGAGTGTGAGTAACAGAACTGCCGATGTTATCTTGAAACTTTACTTGTCATTAGTGAGACCTCATATGGATTATGCTGTCCAATTTTGGTGTCATTATTACAGAATGGACATAGATTCGTTGGAGAGTGTACAGCGAAGAATGACAAAAAATATTCATAATATTAGAAATCTACCATATGAAAAAATTAGACTTACATTCGTTAGAAAGACGCAGAGTTAGAGGGGATATGATAGAAGTGTTCAAGTGGGTTAGTGGGACAAATAAAGGAGACATGAAAAATGCACTGAAGCTCAGTGACAGCGAAAGAACTCTAACAAATGGTTTCAAATTAGATAAATTTCGTTTCAGAAAAGATATAGGCAAATATTGGTTTGGTAACAGAGTTGTAGATGGGTGGAATAGGCTACCGAGTGATATAGTGGGATCAAGAACGATAGGGAGCTTTAAGATAAAATTAGATAGGCACATGGACGAGATGGGTTGGGTGTGAGGGGGATCTACCAGGTGTGGGCCAATCGGCGCTCAGGAGACCCCCGTAATCTTGTGTTAATCTCTGACCGTTTTGGTGGGGTCAGTACTCAAGGTATTAGTGAGTTGGGCATAGTAATTGGGGTTGGGTGTGACAGGGATCTGCCTTGCATTGGCCGATCGGCTTTTTGAAGACTCCCATTTTCTTATGTTCTTACACGAAAGGTCAGTAAATTGGCAGATGAATTTTACCATTGCCAAATGCAAGGTATTAAAGATAGGGAAGACGAATACAAATGCAAACTATAAACTAGCTAATACGGAAGTACAAACCTCAGACTGCGAGAAAGATTTTGGGTGAGTTTGTTAGCAATGATAAGCCTGGAAAACAGTGTATAAGCGTTCGTAACAAGGCAAACATGATTCTCGGATTCAACTCAAGGAGTGTGAGTAACAGAACTGCTGATTTTATCTTAAAACTTTACTTGTCATTAGTGGATTATGGATTATGTTGTCCAATTTTGGTGTCCTTATTACAGAATGAACATAGATTTGTTAGAGAGCGTACAACGAAGAACGACAAAAATGATTCATGATATTAGAAATCTACCATATGAAGAAATTAGGCGTATGTTCTTTAGAAAGACGCAGAGTTAGAGGGGATATGATAGAAGTGTTCAAGTGGGATTAATAAAGGGGACATGAAAGATGTACTGAAGCTCAGTGATAACGAAAGAACTCAATTTTGTTTTCTTCAAATTATATAAATTTCGTTTCAGAAAAAATAAAGGACAATATTGGTTTGATAGCAGAGTTGTAGACATGTGGAATAGGCTACTGAGTGATATGATAGGATCAAAAACGATAGGGAGCTTTAAGATAAAATTAGATAGGCATATGGACGAGATGGGTTTGGTGTGAAGGGGGATCTGCTGAGTGTGGGCCAATCGGTGCTCTGCAGACCCTGTAATCTTGTGTTGATCTCTGACCGTTTTGGTGAGGTCGGTCCTCATGGTATTAGTGAGTTGGGCCTATAATTAGGCCTTATAATTGTGGTTGGGTGTGAGAGGGATCTGCCTTGTGTGAGCCGATCGGCTTTTTGCAGACTCAAATTTCCTAATGTTCTTATGTTTATGTGACCACTTTCATACTAAGGATATTATATGGGAATTTATGATAAGATGAACACGGAATAATGAACCAACTTGAGACGGTTGGCCAATGTGTAGGCTATAATATATATATGCTTAGTCAAACCAAACATTCAGTAATCAAATAGTCCACTAAGATTGGCGACCATATTGGCCACACGCCTCATGGAGTGAGGTCATTTGGATTTCCAACATTTGGTTCGTAAAAGGCAACACCTCGGCCTTGGAGATGTCACCGGCCAGCTTGTGTAACATCATGAGAACTAAGTAAATATCCTCGTAAGGGTCAGTTTGGTCCTCGTGCTCCAAGGTGGACAACCCATCAATATTCGCGTGCGTAGGTGGGTGGAGAAGCATTGAACAATGATGTTACCTTCATGAATATCGTTGTGGTGAACACCTCTATCATGCAACTCTACCAATTTATCCACTATGTCCATAATGATTAAATATACATGGACTTATCATAGTTATTTTTAAGAAATGTTTATCATGTAAGGTATGACCTTGACAGTACTCCATGATAATAAGAGGCCAGTCACTGGCCATGACAATAAGGTGCGGCGCCCCCCTGCACCATCCAGCTTCTGCAACATTTGACCTTCCCGATCAAACATGGTCATCAAGTCTTGATCCCATTGACCTGGAACTTGTTTCATACAAGCAAGTTGGCCGTGATAGTTTACCAGGACGCCTGGCCTGACTCCCTCCACCGATTGGCTTAATGACCACAAGGGCAGAGAGGATTTCAGCCTTAGTAATTTCATGTGATAATGATACTGTATAAGATATTAACAGTTACTGATGCGTAAAGTACAGATACTAACCACACTAGTAAACGGAGAGCTACAGCGACCACAACCTTCCTCCTCAGTGGATGCACAAGTACTGACGAGGGTGTTATTACTCTCAGCCTCTGACGGTCACTCAAGGTACACTGGCGGTCAATATACCCCGAGTCCTGACAGATGTACTAATAAGCTCCTCCCACCTACTAATACTGATGAAAAACATAAGCTATGGCGCGCACAGGTGGCTACCTAAGAATTTTCGGTTTCTGATCTCTTACGAAATCAACCTCATCGCGTTGTGACCACTTTTGGTCTCTGAGCGTTACTTAAGCATTAGTTCATATACTATAACACATACAATGTATACATACGAACATAAGAGAACGTGAGTCTACAGGAAGCCCATTGGCCCACACAATGCAGATCCCTTTCACATCCAACCGATCACGTCCATGTGCCTATCTATGTTTGTGTTGAAACTCTCTATCATTCTGTTTATTCTATGATTGCCTTCACTATAGCTACAGATATGAGCCATAACACACATAAACAGATACTTTAGGGGGGTATTGTGCAGCCAAAAACTATTATTCCATCAACCCCTTCTTTACCGGGAACGACTTTTAAGTTTATTCTAGCTTTATTTAGAAGATTTTGTGCAGTTTAAAAAGGATCTGTGGTAGTAAACAGGGTTAAAGGAGATCGTTCGAAGCCTGTTAATTACTGAAGGCCCATTTTTCGTTTTCGGTAGAAAAACGGTTCGCTATTACACGCCAGGAACAAAAATCAACATCTTAACCCGTTCAGTACCGGGGACGTCCTTTTCATCATATTTTGGCAACTATTAGACGATTTTATTCAGCTTAGGAAGGACCTCTAGCAATAATAAGGCTTCAACCTATCTCAACCAACCCTAATAACTACCACAGATCGTTTAAATATAGCTAGAATAAAATGTATCACACGTCGCTGGTACTTAAAGGGTTAAGGGAAAGTATGTCGTTTTTCATGCTTGAGCGGGCTCACACTCTAAACTCCCGGGTAGGAAGTCAAGACGCTCTCCACTAGACCAACATTATTTAAAGATACACGAAATAAGAGCTGATTTATAAACGTAATTAACATTTCGAAATCACCAATTCACACTATTTTTGTCGCGAGCCATGGCATAGTGAGTAGACGAGATGGGTTAGGTCTGAAGGGGATCTGCAGTGTGTGGGCCAATCTGCTCTCTGCAGACTCGAGTGTTCTTATGTTCTTAGAGCGTCGGCTGCTGATCAAAGGATCGGCGGATCGAGCCCCCATTGTCAAAGTAAGTAGATGTCCCTCTGACCCGTTGCCCTCTGACCCGTGACTAGTGCGGACGTCCCCAGTGACCGCTAGTGTACCGGTTTACCCTTAGTGAGGTCCTAGTGAACTTTCATAGTGATGGCTGTTGTTGATGAGTCTGCTGTCTCCTCCCATACTCTCCAGCTTTGTCTTGCTTTGCAAGAGAGACTGGAGAGTGTGGAGCAGGAGATTCAGTGTCTCAAAGATGAAAATTTGGCCTTGAGACTAGCTATGGCGGAGAAGAAGTGTGAGGCTACCGGAAGTGTTCCCAGGGATCGTGAAGCCCCTTGGAAAGTGGTGTCAACTAGTGCAACGGCCTGCAAGCTGAAAAGGCAGCCAGTCAAGACCCACAACAACTTCAGCACCTTGGCTGATGAGAGTGATGGCGATGAAGTGGCGATCATCGAGGCAGTGAGAGGGGAGGGGGGGGGGGGGGGGGGGGAGTCTGCTGCTGTTGCTGCAACAACTGCTGCTACACGCCGACAAAAGGAAAAAGCTAAGTCTGTTTTCATTGTCGGTGATTCATTGGTTAGATACCTTGGCAGGGCAACAAACACTCAGGTTGGTAAAGTTGTCTGCGTGCCTGGTGCCGGAGTCGGGAGGGTGGCTGAGAAGATAGATGCTGTCATGGAAGTGAGTGGGGAGGACCCCATCATCTTCCTCAACGCAGGGAGCAACGACATATGGAGATGCAGGACTGAGGAGTTGCTCTCCAAGTATCAGGAAATGTTGGAGAGGATCAAGGAAAAAGGTGGAGTTCCTGTGGTAAACAGTATCCTGCCTAGAAGAGGGGTAAGGAAGGAATGGTCCTCCAGGGCTATTGGTGTAAATAGCCGGCTGGAGAAGTATTGTAAGGCAAATACTATTCCATTCCTGGATAACTGGTCCCTCTTTTATGGTAAGGATGAACTGTATGCCCAGGATGGAGTACATCTCTCTCGACTAGGAGTTTCGACCTTGGCCAGCTCACTCGACAAGATTGTTGCGGGGTTTCGTTAAAAAAACCTGGGTGTGTAAGTAAAATACTGTCTCCATATGGAGCAGGTACTTCATGTGACAAACCAGTGAGTAAAATAGAAATAATCAGTCAAGATAGTGCGGATATAGTGATGTGTAATAGTAGTATCGATAACACTACACATGTAACTGATAGTAAAGATGAGAATACTGATAGAGTAGAATTTCCGTCTAGAGCTAGTAGTTCAACAGGAAATAATAAGTTAGCTAAACACAATAGAAAATTAGTTGCAAATAAAAGTAATAGGTTGAGGGTATATTATACAAATTGTAGGAGTTTATGTAACAAAATGAACGAACTTAGAGCACTCGTTAGCACAGAAAATATAGACATAATAGCGCTAACTGAAACGTGGATTAATACAGAATCTAGGCATTTTTTAGCAGAATTTGATATTCCAGGATATAGTTTGTTTAAATATGACCGAACAAGTAGGAGGGGCGGGGGTATAGCAGTGTTTGTCAGGAGTACATTAAAAAGCTGTATTAAATCAGGTATTAGACTAAATAATGATAATGAAAGTGTTTGGGTAGAGGTTAACGAAGGTAGTGAGACCATAGTTATTGGAGTTATATATAGACCGCCTAATATGAGTAGAAATGGCGGAAAATCGTTATGGGAGGAAATTAAAATAGCATCAAGGTTTAGCAATGTGTGCATTATGGGGGATTTTAATTTTCCGAACATTGATTGGCAGCACCAAATAGGCGACTCCGATTCAGTAGAGTTTATTGAGGTAGTACAAGATAGTTTTTTATTTCAATTCATAGATACGCCGACTAGAGGTATTAATATTCTTGATTTAGTTTTCAGTAACAATGAACATATGATAAATAATGTAGAGATTGGTGACCACCTAGGAAATAGCGATCATAAATCTATTTATTTTAATATACAATGGACAGGGAATGCTAAAGAGAATACGACACTTATCCCAGATTTCAGAAAAGCCGATTATGGTGGGCTAAGAAGAGACTTAAGGGTGGACCCTATTGTTAAGCGATTAAGTCAGGATATGCCAGAGTTAAACTTGCCACCTACATATAACCAGTTTATTGCTTCACTCCACAATGCTCAAAATAAATATATCCCTAAAAGAAGATTTAGATCGACGCAGAACCAACCAAAATGGATGACTAATAAGCTAATAGATCTTATAGGAAAAAAGAAAGGAATATATCGAAAAATAAAGAAAGGTGAAAATCATTTACATATATACTATCAGACTCTATCAAGACAGGTCAAAAAGGAAATCAGGAAAGCAAAGAAATTATGAAATAAGGATAGCCAGCGACTCAAAAAATAACCCTAAAGCTTTTTACCAACTATATAAATCTAAAGTTAGAGATGTAATAGGCCCCCTAAAAACTTCAATAGGAGAAATAACAGAAAATGA
>CM064575.1:24472106-24650610 GCA_032716605.1 Paralithodes platypus | reverse complement strand
TATATATAATTTCTCTATCTATATACTATATATTATTGTTATTAATACATTATATAATCCCTATATATATATTATATTATATATTATCAAATTTGAACCCCTCTTATACTATAGGTCCGATAGATAAATATACTATAGTATAGATATATTATTTAATACTTTTACTCTTGTCGTAGCAGTAGTCAGGCTTCTGCAAGCCCACCCCCCTTTGAACACGGTTCCGACATTAACCTACCCCCCTGCGCCCTCCTACCACCCTCCATTACACCTAGAAACTCGTGACAAGATACCACCCGCTACGATAGGTAACATACAAGCTAGCACCCTGATCTTCTCCCCCCCTTTCCCTGATCCTTGGCTTCTAACGCGTTTGACCCAGTCCCCCCAGGATAAGTTTCGATTGTTCGAATAAAAACCACACCGGGCAACGAACTGCGGAAGACCGAAAGGAGACACAACGGGTGACAATATGGCAGACGCGACGATGAGATAACCTAATCGAGGTCAATGTGGGGACGTGGATGATAGTAGGGTAGGGGGATCAAAGATCACATGAATTAACCCTAACTTTTCCCTTCCCTTTTTCCCCTTTTCCTTTCTTTTTCATCTTGTCTTTTTCCCCCTTCCACCCCCCCCTTCCCGCTCGTCCCCTTTCTCCACCCTCTCCCCGCTTCCTCCACTCCGTGCCTTGGTTCGGACCTTCTCCCTTTATTTTTCCTGTCGCTGGGCTCATCTTCTATTTGTGTTCTTCTTTCACCCTCCTGTTACAGGACACCGACCGATATTGATCACAGCCCTAACGCACTTGAACTCCCCCCCAGTGCCTTATCAACCCCAAGGAGTACTCCTTCGATTTCCTCACTCTCACTAGCTCATACGTGTTTAGCTCTTTTTTTTTTTGCACCCCTGTCCTTTTTTCTTGTTGCATTCCTTTATGTCTTTGAAGTATCATAGGCAGTGAGTACCCGTATGTATCTTTTGGATCTTTCGGCGCTCTGTCCATCATAACAGACCCCCCCATGCACCCTCTACTGCTACCCTTGCTACTTTCTATTACTTCTCAGCGTTGCTGAACTTTTCGAATAATTCCGCTGTTCTGTTTTTTCTGTTATTTGTCTTCTTCCCCCCCCCACCCTTCCTGTTCTCTTGATTTATTCTCCCCCCTTATTGACAACCCCTCCCCCCCCCTCTTGTCCTCACCACACCGGCAACAGCCCCCCTAATGATCCCCGGTATTGACTATTGTACTCCTCGTCAGTGTTCGCAAAGCGAGGGAAACCCGGCCAGGCGGCCACTGATTCGCCCTACCTATCCTACTCTGAAATTGTCGCTCAAAGTTAATATATTCATGCTTGTCTACAATTATAGAAGCGTGTCGATCCCACTAATATTCTAATCTTCAAAACTATAGTATACTCAACATCTATTCACACAACGAGAAACATCACGGACCCCCTCTTATAATCTTTTTCAGGTAGAAAAGTCTGGGAGGTAAACCACAGACAAAGACGGTAACTATTGGTACATAATGGTTTGATGAATAGGAACAAGTAGTCCCAAGTCCAGTCACTCTGACCATTGTCCTTACGGTGGGCTCCTGTCAACTAACATCCAATTTGAGAACGTAATACCAAGTCCACTCTTATACGCCACAATAAAAACGCTAGTGGGGGAAAAAGAATTGACCACGCCACCAAAAGGAACAAAGACCAAACAGTCAAAAACGCACAAAAAAAAAGACCAAAAATATAAAACAAAAAAAGTCCGATGTTATTACAATACAACACGACAACTATGATGAGACATAGGAGGTACATCGTCGAAAACACTATGGACCACTCGAAAAGCACACAAAATTTTACCACACACCACCCAACACAACACACACAACAACCCAACACACACACACCAGGAGACCCCCTCCGCCCCCCCGCGCAGCCACCCCCCCACGGCCAAACTACCACTCACGCCAACCCACCCCACTACACCAGGAATCTGCTACCTATAAAACACTTAACGGCCAATTAATAAAGTTCATTGCTCTTGAACCCGCGCTGGTCACAACAACGCCCAAGAGAGCAAAGGTTGACAGAAACTGTGGAACACAAAAATAGGTACCCAAACAACACAAGGTAGGCTCGACGTTGCCAAAGAAGCCAGGTTTGAGACTGGAAGTGGTAGGCTCGAAGCTGCCCAAACATGTGGTGGGCTCAACACTACCAAACAAGCCAAGTTCAAGATTGGAAGCGGTAGGCTCGATGATGCCCACATAAAATGAAGGAAGCAGAAGTCTTCTCCGATGCCAACAAGTTCCGAGTCACCAGATATACTACTACTACCACCAGCAAGACTACTCAAGAGCCAGTCGCCAAGAACAGACTGAAATCACCCTTTATATCCCCTACACTTAGAGAATCATTGAGTCCTCCCTCGATCCCTGGAAAAACCCTTGCGAATATAGTAGAGTAACTGTTGTCTCATATTTTCGAGTCTCCTTTTACTATCACTCATCATTCCCTATAGGAATAACAAAACACACTTTCTATTTCATATATTATTGTTGGTTCCTCTATAACCAGAATAACGAATATATGTTTAACCCTTCCGCGCACCAATACGGGATTTACGCCCTTTCTGGGATACTTAAAAGCCCATGTGACCATCAGGGGTGTTTATAATTTATTAATTTAGTTATTTCAATCTCTGCAGTTGTCTTTGAGTGAACTGTGGGCAGAAGTAAAATTTTTGGAGAGGTGATTATAAGATTCAGACAATTACATTTCTGCATACTAAACGGAAACCTTCGATGCATGAAAGGGTTAATACATGGACTTCAATTCCATTCCAACACCACCATTAACACACTGTCCGCAATTGCAAGTTTTTCAGTAGTGTCCCCTATACCTATAATAATAGAAAACCTTACGAGGGTGTCAGAGAAAACGACCACTACATTCACATGGAGTCAGGTTTAAGGGCTATGATAGATTAGCTTCTTTTCAAATCAGCAAACTTATTAAAATCACTGCAACAACAAGATCATTTTCATGAGTTTTTCTCTCACTGAATATCCACATAATTGTTCTAGTAATTATTTTTTCGAGTATCAAAAGTATATGCAAACTTAGTATCTAGATCGTTCCAAAAGTATCATGTACTTAATTTTGACGATCTTTATTTTATTGTAACCCTTTCATTTATACTTAAGCTGATATCTAACCATTTTGTGTATAATTAAGACCATTGTACTATCTATGATGTTATAAATTGCCTTGTTCTCTTATTGTATTAGTGTGTGAATATCTTGTTCCTTCCAGTTTAATTAATCCACTTAACATTGATATGTCTAGCCTAACAATACAATACTATTTATTATTATGTTCCTTCCAACAACCAACCATACTCCTAAAATCGATTAATGAAATTTACAAACACATGTGGCAGTCCGTGGACTCAACCCAGGATGCTCACACCGAAAATCAACACCTTATACATCACACCACGAAGACAGTTAAAGGTTGGTGGACACTGCCTACGATTTATTATGCAACTTCGAATCCTGCATATCAATCTAAGCATGTACACACATCCCAACTGCAACTCACGTAGGCTATGCATATGTGAATGGAAAGAGCAATTAATGGGGCCTTAACCACTTAGGGAAGTCCTCTCGATAAATTACTCCTGAACCAATATAAAATTATTATGTTCCTTCCAACAACCAACCATACTCCTAAAATCGATTAATGAAATTTACAAACACATGTGGCAGTCCGTGGACTCGAATCCAGGATGCTCACACCGAAAATCAACACCTTATACATCGCACCACGAAGACAGTTAAAGGTTGGTGGACACTGCCTACGATTGATTATGCAACTTCGAATCCTGCATATCAATCTAAGCATGTACTCCCAACTGCAACTCACGTTGGCTATGCATATGTGAATGGAAAGAGCAATTCATGGGGCCTTAACCACTTAGGGAAGTCCTCTCGATAAATTACTCCTGAACCAATATCAATTATTATGTTCCTTCCAACAACCAACCATACTCCTAAAATCGATTAATGAAATATACAAACACATGTGGCAGTCCGTGGACTCAACCCAGGATGCTCACACCGAAAATCAACACCTTATACATCACACCACGAAGACAGTTAAAGGTTGGTGGACACTGCCTACGATTTATTATGCAACTTCGAATCCTGCATATCAATCTAAGCATGTACACACATCCCAACTGCAACTCACGTAGGCTATGCATATGTGAATGGAAAGAGCAATTAATGGGGCCTTAACCACTTAGGGAAGTCCTCTCGATAAATTACTCCTGAACCAATATAAATTATTATGTTCCTTCCAACAACCAACCATACTCCTAAAATCGATTAATGAAATTTACAAACACATGTGGCAGTCCGTGGACTCGAATCCAGGATGCTCACACCGAAAATCAACACCTTATACATCGCACCACGAAGACAGTTAAAGGTTGGTGGACACTGCCTACGATTGATTATGCAACTTCGAATCCTGCATATCAATCTAAGCATGTACACACATCCCAACTGCAACTCACGTTGGCTATGCATATGTGAATGGAAAGAGCAATTCATGGGGCCTTAACCACTTAGGGAAGTCCTCTCGATAAATTACTCCTGAACCAATATCAATTATTATGTTCCTTCCAACAACCAACCATACTCCTAAAATCGATTAATGAAATATACAAACACATGTGGCAGTCCGTGGATTCGAACCCAGGATGCTCACACCGAAAATCACCACCTTATGCATCGCACCACGAAGACAGTTAAAGGTTGGTGGACACTGCCTACGATTTATTATGCAACTTCGAATCCTGCATATCAATCTAAGCATGTACACACATCCCAACTGCAACTCACGTAGGCTATGCATATGTGAATGGAAAGAGCAATTAATGGGGCCTTAACCACTTAGGGAAGTCCTCTCGATAAATTACTCCTGAACCAATATCAATTATTATGTTCCTTCCAACAACCAACCATACTCCTAAAATCGATTAATGAAATTTACAAACACATGTGGCAGTCCGTGGACTCGAACCCAGGATGCTCACACCGAAAATCAACACCTTATACATCGCACCACGAAGACAGTTAAAGGTTGGTGGACACTGCCTACGATTTATTATGCAACTTCGAATCCTGCATATCAATCTAAGCATGTACACACATCCCAACTGCAACTCACGTTGGCTATGCATATGTGAATGGAAAGAGCAATTAATGGGGCCTTAACCACTTAGGGAAGTCCTCTCGATAAATTACTCCTGAACCAATATCAATTATTATGTTCCTTCCAACAACCAACCATACTCCTAAAATCGATTAATGAAATTTACAAACACATGTGGCAGTCCGTGGACTCGAACCCAGGATGCTCACACCGAAAATCAAGACCTTATACATCGCACCACGAAGACAGTTAAAGGTTGGTGGACACTGCCTACGATTTATTATGCAACTTCGAATCCTGCATATCAATCTAAGCATGTACACACATCCCAACTGCAACTCACGTAGGCTATGCATATGTGAATGGAAAGAGCAATTAATGGGGCCTTAACCTGATAAGCGCTAAATAGCAGTAGGAGCTAGGGTAGTTATTTGTGCATTTCTGCCAAAATATTCGATCTCACAGAATTTAAAAAAAAGTACCTCAATGTCTTGGAAATAAGCAGCCACATCCGCCAATATATATATATCCACCCTAAAAAAATGTGGGTGTGGAGTTACGGTGGCTGCAAGTTGAAAAAAAATGGGCTGATAGGCACGACATCCCCGAGCGAGCGAGTGTGTGTGAGTGAGTCAGGCGGGAGGAGAGAGAGAGAGGGTGGAGGCAAGAACGTGCGATTGATGAGAAGCAACGCTAAATATCTCGCCTAAAAAGCACCTTTATGGTTTCACCTGTTCATATTCATGAGTAAGGCAGCCCATGTGAATAATATACACTGATAAATGAAGCGCAGAGAGGCATACGGACGAATAATAGGCGAAATAAGAGTGGTGTATTGAGAAAGGTGGGTGGCGCGGGAGAGAAAAGGGGTCAGATTACAGTAAGTAGATGAGATTAGCGTGGGTGTATGCACAAATTTAGACCTTATAGACACTTTGTGTTGTCGTTGCTATATTGTAAACAACGATAAGACTTCTTGGATGGCGCAGTATGTTAGAGTAACCCGATATCTCATTACACAATTTTTACGCACTATTTGCTTGCAACTCATGGATGAAAGGTTATTTCTTTACGGTTTGTTCGTAATGATAGAATATGTTAGGTTATGTAAAAGTATTATACATACTAAATACTTCGATATACACAAGTGTATCGAGGGTATATATATTTTTTTTTGTCAAGCATTCGTCTGCCCGAAAATACGTACGCACTAATCGCTGTCAGTATAGTGTGAACAGTCATGGTCTAGTGGTTAGAGTGATGGACTGAGTGAGATGTAGGCCTAGAGACGTAGGCCTAGAGACGTGGGTTCGAAACCAGAGAGGTTATGGGGATGTTTTTGGAGTGTTTATTCACTTGAATGTTTTTTTTTTTTTACATACTTACGCCCTGCTATTCATAAAGTCGAAAACTTTGATGAATAGCAGAGCGTAAGTATGTTTTTTTGTGTTTATTTATTTGTTTTTTGTTTGTTTTTTGTTTGTTTTATTATTACAAAAGGTTGTTACAAAAGGTTAGTACATAAGTATAATATTACATAGGTATATATAAATAAAACAAAATATTGCCTGGCTAATGAATTAAACTGAAATAATAAATGAAAATATTGCTTATATATACAGTATACTGTATACAATAATATACTGTGTATATATATATATATATATATATATATATATATATATATATATACAGTATATACCAAAACATATGAACTTATCCTACAACTATAATTTGTACATGTTATGATAATATTATCACGTTGGTCAGGTACGGGCAAGTAGGTAGGCAGGCAGGTGTTTTGAGATCACGTTGGTCAGGTACGGGCAGGTCAGGTACGGGCAGGTAGGTAGTGAGGTAGGTAGTGAGGTAGGTGGGCGGGGCAGGAGTTTGGCTGAGATAGGGCGACACAGGTACCACTCCTAGTAGTACTTGAGTGAGTGGTAGTCCCTGAAGCACTCGCCCAAACACAACCCAACGTTGCATTCCTTGCACATTGATGTGACTCGGCTTCTTCTTTGTGGCTTTCTGGTGGCGTGGGCACAGACCTGGCACTGTACTTGCAGCCTCCGGGTGCCAGATAGCTCGGTGTGGATAGGGTAGTGTTTGTCATATCCATCAATGACTCTGTCTGGGAGGTTGACTGCACGGCGACCCCTGTGACCGGAGACTGGTTGGTGTTTTTGTAGGAGTTGGTAGGCGACGTTGTATATGAACTCCCTGAACTTGAGTTTTTTGTTCGGGGCCATGTCTTTTTTACCAGCCACATGTTGTAAGCGTTGAGCATCGTGATGTCAACAAAGTGAAGGAAAAGCTTGTGATACCACTTCACTGTTTTTCGTAGGCACTCAACGCCTGCAAGCTGGCAATCAGACTTGTCCACAAGGCGCATGTACTTGGTATAATCCACCACCATATCAGGTTTCTGGATAGACTTCTTGGTACGGTAGTGGAATTTACCAGAGTCCACTTGGGCACCTGTATGGACAGTCGAAAGCAGGTGAACTGGTCGCTTATCGAGCCACTTTACCGCTAGAACTTTCCCAGACTTCTCCAGCTGCTTGTAGTGCTCTTTCTTCTTTCTTCTTGGTCTGTCCAGTCTGCGGCGCCTTTGTTCCTCTGCCAAGTCGTCATCAGAAGCGGTGTCACTGTGGGAGGGGTTGTCCAGTTCTATGCGATTGCCTTGGAACTTAGGCATGAACTTCCTGTTAGTTCTGACAGTCCCACATGCCCCCGTTTTGTGGTCATGGAGGAACTGGCAGAGTGCAGGACTTGTATACCAATTGTCGGTGTACAACGTGTGCCCCTTGTTCAGGTAGGGCTCCAGCATCTTTTTCACAATGTGCCCTGACATGCCCAATGGGTCGTTGCCACCGACTTTTGGAATGTCTACATCAGTGCCGGTGTATCCGATCATGTCGAGCACTATTCCACTTTCACAATCGCACAACACAAAGATCTTGATCCCGAACCTGTGTCTCTTCAAGGGGATGTACTGCTTGAACACCAGGCGTCCTTTGAAAAGCCCGAGCGACTCATCAATCACCAGGTTGGCAAAGGGGTAGAAGAATTTCCTGTACCTTTGCAACAACATGGTCAACACATCCCGAACTTTCCATATTCTATCAGCTCGGTTTGGATTATTATTGTCTGCGAAGTGCAAAAATCGCAGAAGCAAGAAAAATCTATCACGAGCCATATATTTCCGGAAAATTGGGGTGTTGATGATTGGGTCGTGCTTCCAATAATGCTCCATTACATGCTTCCTGCAGAGAGGCATGATTAGCAACAACGCAAAGAACACAAGGAGCTCAGGGACAGTCGTATCAACCCATGCACGAATTCTTGCTCTAGGAGATATCATATCAATTCTTTCCCTCACCCAGGTAAAATAGCCATTGGTTTGGGAAACGAGATGAGATAATACCTCCTGGTCAAAAAATGCACAGAAGAAATCAGATTCCGTGGACTGGTCATTGCAGGGCCAGTCTGCTGTTGAACCAGCCAGATTGGCATTGAACTGGTGCAAATCTGGTTGGAAATGGGACCCTTCAGACCAGGCAAAATTATACGCCCGTGGGGGATCAGGATCAGCCCCTCCGTCAGCCACGTCGTCTGCGCCTTCGTCGTCAGACAGGTCTTGGTCATGGTCACGGTGCAGAAGTACATCGTCGTCTTCCGAATCCTCTGCACCTCCCTCATATTGGTCTTGATCCTCCTCAGACTCGCTCCCACTATCACCACCCCAGCCATAGTTCCTGGGATCGAAGGCTTCCCCTTCTGCAGCGTCGTCGTCAGAGGAGTCAGGAGGGAAGAGGAGGGCGTCAAACTTGGATGGCGTTAGACCGGCTGCCAAAACTCTACGAGGCCCTCCAACAGCAGCAGGGGCATGGGTGGGCGTGGGTGGTGGAGCAGGGGCGTGCGTGGGCGGTGGTGCAGGGGCGGCCGTGGTGGGCAGTGGTGCAGGGGCGGCCGTGGTGGGTAGTGAGACAGGGGCGGCCGTGGTGGGTGGTGGTGGTGGTGGCAACGCGGGGGTGGTAGAGGCGGGAGGTGTCACCTTACTCCTCTTGAACTGATAAGGGTGTCCTTTACCCTTACCCTTCTTGCCAACTACCCCCGATGCTCCTGCATCCCCAGGACGGCCACTTGTACTTCCTGTGGTGGTGGGCGCCGTGGGCGTCGTTGCCACAACAGTAGAGGCAGTAGTTGTTGTGGTAGCAGTTGTCAGAGCAAATGCTGAGGACAATGACCTCTTCGCACTCGTCGTGCTTGTTGCACGTGTCGTGCCTCTCCCACCACGTGTCGTGCCTCTCCCAGCACGTGTAGGTCTTCTTGGCTGCACTGGCTCATCATCCTCAGAAGTATTATCGTAGGAGGGGTTCCTGGCACGTGTTCGTGTCCTGCCACGAGCACTAACACCGCCAGCAACAGGGTTGGGCGAGTCAACAGGGAGCGAGTCAGGGGAGCGTGTAGGCTCCATAGTGACTGAGAGCGTACTGCGTGTGTAGACTGTGTGGGGTGCGTGCGGCGGGTGGTTGTGGGTGCCATCGAGAGGTACCATGTCGCACTAAACGTGGCGCAATTTGTGACTCCCCAGACAGCTTGGCGCCGTTTTGGTACGCCTTTAAAAATCCTGCTTCCGTGAGGCCTATCGCGTTCCCTATAGGAAGCCTTCCGTGAGGCCTATCGCGCTTGCCGGGTTAACCACTTAGGGAAGTCCTCTCGATAAATTACTCCTGAACCAATATCAATTATTATGTTCCTTCCAACAACCAACCATACTCCTAAAATCGATTAATGAAATTTACAAACACATGTGGCAGTCCGTGGACTCGAACCCAGGATGCTCACACCGAAAATCAACACCTTATACATCGCACCACGAAGACAGTTAAAAGTTGGTGGAAACTGCCTACGATTTATTATGCAACTTCGAATCCTGCATATCAATCTAAGCATGTACACACATCCAACTGCAACTCACGTAGGCTATGCATATGTGAATGGAAAGAGCAATTAATGGGGCCTTAACCACTTAGGGAAGTCCTCTCGATAAATTACTCCTGAACCAATATCAATTATTATGTTCCTTCCAACAACCAACCATACTCCTAAAATCGATTAATGAAATTTACAAACACATGTGGCAGTCCGTGGACTCGAACCCAGGATGCTCACACCGAAAATCAACACCTTATACATCGCACCACGAAGACAGTTAAAGGTTGGTGGACACTGCCTACGATTTATTATGCAACTTCGAATCCTGCATATCAATCTAAGCATGTACACACATCCCAACTGCAACTCACGTAGGCTATGCATATGTTAATGGAAAGATCAATTAATGGGGCCTTAACCACTTAGGGAAGTCCTCTCGATAAATTACTCCTGAACCAATATCAATTATTATGTTCCTTCCAACAACCAACCATACTCCTAAAATCGATTAATGAAATTTACAAACACATGTGGCAGTCCGGGGACTCGAACCCAGGATGCTCACACCGAAAATCAACACCTTATACATCGCACTACGAAGACAGTTAAAGGTTGGTGGACACTGCCTACGATTTATTATGCAACTTCGAATCCTGCATATCAATCTAAGCATGTACACACATCCCAACTGCAACTCACGTAGGCTATGCATATGTGAATGGAAAGAACAATTAATGGGGCCTTAACCACTTAGGGAAGTCCTCTCGATAAATTACTCCTGAACCAATATCAATTATTATGTTCCTTCCAACAACCAACCATACTCCTAAAATCGATTAATGAAATTTACAAACACATGTGGCAGTCCGTGGACTCGAACCCAGGATGCTCACACCGAAAATCAACACCTTATACATCGCACCACGAAGACAGTCAAAGGTTGGTGGACACTGCCTACGATTTATTATGCAACTTCGAATCCTGCATATCAATCTAAGCATGTACACACATCCCAACTGCAACTCACGTTGGCTATGCATATGTGAATGGAAAGAGCAATTAATGGGGCCTTAACCACTTAGGGAAGTCCTCTCGATAAATTACTCCTGAACCAATATCAATTATTATGTTCCTTCCAACAACCAACCATACTCCTAAAATCGATTAATGAAATTTACAAACACATGTGGCAGTCCGTGGACTCGAACCCAGGATGCTCACACCGAAAAAAAACACCTTATACATCGCACCACGAAGACAGTTAAAGGTTGGTGGACACTGCCTACGATTTATTATGCAACTTCGAATCCTACATATCAATCTAAGCATGTACACACATCCCAACTGCAACTCACGTAGGCTATGCATATGTGAATGGAAAGAGCAATTAATGGGGCCTTAACCACTTAGGGAAGTCCTCTCGATAAATTACTCCTGAACCAATATCAATTATTATGTTCCTTCCAACAACCAACCATACTCCTAAAATCGATTAATGAAATTTACAAACACATGTGGCAGTCCGTGGACTCGAACCCAGGATGCTCACACCGAAAATCAAGACCTTATACATCGCACCACGAAGACAGTTAAAGGTTGGTGGACACTGCCTACGATTTATTATGCAACTTCGAATCCTGCATATCAATCTAAGCATGTACACACATCCCAACTGCAACTCACGTAGGCTATGCATATGTGAATGGAAAGAGCAATTAATGGGGCCTTAACCACTTAGGGAAGTCCTCTCGATAAATTACTCCTGAACCAATATCAATTATTATGTTCCTTCCAACAACCAACCATACTCCTAAAATCGATTAATGAAATTTACAAACACATGTGGCAGTCCGTGAACTCGAACCCAGGATGCTCACACCGAAAATCAACACCTTATACATCGCACCACGAAGACAGTTAAAGGTTGGTGGACACTGCCTACGATTTATTATGCAACTTCGAATCCTGCATATCAATCTAAGCATGTACGCACATCCCAACTGCAACTCACAACAGGTGCGTGACATAATGTGTATTGATATATAGATAGATAGATAGATAAATGGATGGATGGATGGATGGATAGATATATATATATGTATATATATACCGGAATATATATATATATATATATATATATATATATATATATATATATATATATATATATATATATATATATAATAGCACTGAATATATCAAAGGCATTTGATAGAGTCTGGCATCAATCCTTATTGTCGAAGATGTCACACTACGGCCTTGCATCATTAGTTCCACTAATTTCTTCTTATCTTCATAACAGAAAAATACGTGTAATGGTAGATGGCCTTTATTCTCAATTTCACTCAATAAATGCTGGTGTTCCCCAGGGATCAGTTTTGGCCCCAATTCTGTTCCTCATTCATATCAATGATCTCATATCTACCACTCATAATCCAATACATTCCTACGCAGAGGACTCAACACTCCACAGTTCCTTCATATTTACCAATTCTTTCACCCAACCCGATCTTATAAATTCAAAAATAAACACTGCAATTTCTCTGAACCAGGACCTTTCTAGAATTAATGGATGGGGACAAAAGAATCTAGTTTCCTTTAATGCACAGAAAACCAAGTACATTCAATTTTCTAACCGACAGAATCTCACTGACTCCCATATATTGTTAATGATGTAAATATTCCCACTTCCCCTAGTATTGACATTCTCGGTGTAACATTAACTACTAACTTGAGCTGGACACATTATGTTAGAAGCATTGCTAAGAATGCCTCTAAAAAACTGGGACTCCTGTACAGAGTTCGAGAATTCTTCACTGACGAGCAGTTGGCCGTGATATATAAAAGTCATGTGCGTTCTCAGATGGATTACTGTTCACCTCTGTGGGGTGGAAGTGGAGTGGTTGCATTGAGGCAGTTGGTCAAAATTCAAAATAAAGCTATTAGATTAATCAATAACCCTGCAATCACACAGGACCTTCCTACATTATCCATACGAAGAAACGTTGCATCCCTTGCATTATTCTACAGATATTTTCACAGCAATTGTTCCGAGGAACTTGCTTCAATTGTGCCACCTCTCCACATCTTTCCCCGTAGAACTAGGGCAGCTGAGAGCGCCCATGAATTTACACTTTCTCCTCCACAATGCAGAACTTCTGCTTATCAGAATTCATTTATCCCCAGAGCTACTACTCTTTGGAATTCACTTCCCTCGAATTGCTTTCCACAAACTTACAATCTACAAATGTTTAAATCCAGTTGTTACAAACATTTTATGAATGGAGGATGCCTTTAGGCACATGGACCTTTTTGTTTTATCTGTGTTTTTCCTTCCTCCGTTCATTGTCTCTTAAAAAAAAACAAAAAACAAAAAATATATAGATAGATAGATAGATAGATAGATAGATAGATATAACTCCTTTTGTCTACTTATCGATTACTCATATGTAGTTTGTTATAATCTATACTACCCTGTACATTACCGGTATGTAAGTCATCTGCATGTATAGCTCACTGACATAGATACCTTCTAAACACTTTTATGACCATGGTGTGAATTTGTGTTTTGTCTGTGTTTGTTCGTTGTTTTATGTTGTGTTTTGTGCTTTCCCTGTTCTTGCTCTGTCTTGAGGCGGCCACCCCCAAGAAAAACAAAATAATAAAGTAGAATTAAATAGAAAATAAAAATAAATAATTGGTAAAGTGGGGATTGGGCCTGAGCATATAGATAGATAGATAGGTTTTTAAGTTTGTTATTTTTGAGCTATTTCCCCGTGATTGAATTTAACATTCATGCCCACTTTGGAACACGGATGTATACCGGAAATGGGTTCATCTAGGCTTTAGTTTTCTTCGTTGCCTTAAAGCAAGTGTCACACTATGCCGATTTCAGTGCCGACGCTCCACGACTTAAGGAGTGGCGAT
This sequence comes from Paralithodes platypus, assembly GCA_032716605.1. Classification (NCBI taxonomy): domain Eukaryota; kingdom Metazoa; phylum Arthropoda; class Malacostraca; order Decapoda; family Lithodidae; genus Paralithodes; species Paralithodes platypus. Next base: position 24,636,517 of record CM064575.1, on the reverse strand, counting down.
ACAAGAGGGAGACTACTGCCGAGTATCGTGGGTGATCAAGGGACGGGACGCCCACGGCGGGCAGTATGGACGGGCACGCCGCCTAACGGCAACTGGACGGGGTCGAGCTGCAACCATGCAAGACCTAAGGAAGATAAATGACGCTGCTGGGGCGGCGTCATGCGCCGTAGTGCACAAACTGGTATGCTCCTGATGAGCGGCGCCTATAGGAGGTAGGGCGGTGCCGATAGATACTACGGCGGCGATGGACAGCCACCGTGTCACACTGAACCCCTACTCTTGATCCCGACCGAGGCAAACCGGTCCCTCGGAGGTGACGTTTGTGTGTGTGTGTGTGTGTGTGTGAAAGGGGGGGGGGTATTAAGCTTGAGGTCTAGGGCGTAAACTAAAAGCATAATAAAAAGATCCATAAATGAGCAAATAAATACGCCCATCTCCCCTTAATTAAGTGGTTCTTTGAGTAATTGGTAAAACAAGGCCATCTATAGTTAACCCTTTCAGTAATGGTGACGTCTTTCTCGTTATAGTCTGGCAACTAATAGGTTATTGTATTATGCTTACGAAGGGCCTGTGGCAATCACAAGACCTCCATTCCTCTCATTTATCTCTCTTAACTCCCACAGACCATTCTTAAGCTGCATAAAATTGTCTAAGTATGGCAGAACTAAGGCAAAACAGAAGCCACCGCTATTGAAAGGGTTTATAGATAGTCACTCGTTGATGGAATCGGATTAACCCGGCAAGTGCTGGAAGACTCTTAAGAGTTTCCCCGGGCGACTGTGGGAAGACTCTTAACCCCTTCAGACTCATATGATGCAGAGGTTGCCAGATTAGCAATAAGAAATAGAGTTCTCTCACTCTTATAATTACCTCTCCAATATTAGTTTTCTGCCCACAGCTAACTCAAAGACAACTGCAGAGGTTGAAGTAACTAAACTAAAGGTTTCTAAATACCCCTGATAGTAACAAAGGCTTTAAAGTATCCCCAATAGGCTCAAAATTGCGTCATATGTCGGAGAGGGTTAAGATCCTGGAAAAAAAAATCCATTTAAAACACCCTCAATTTTTTTTTTTTTTTTGCCCCTGGGCCATGCCATATATCACTCCTCCACATCCCCTCCTTCCCCACTTTCCTCACCTCCTTCAGTTATCACCTATTTTCCCTGTTATTCCCTTATTCTGTGGTCTATTTTCGTGCTAACATTAGCGAATTGGTAGCAGGGCGTTGTCATCACTGTTACCAAGCGTGGGAAAGAGCGAGAAAGAGACTATTGCGTAACAGTGTCTCTCCAGACAAGGGGAGGGTAGGAGGGGAGGGAGGTTGCCTCAGCCATACATTATGTAACTCCAGGCCTGTATCGCCGATTTTGACCATCCAAACGCTGTTTCCACTTGTTTTATTGCTGTAACAGGTTAATACCTTTATAATCAACCTATAATAGGCACATATGGATAAGTATTAATGCTATTTATGGTAAAATAACGATGTTAGTGATGGGAACAGCTCAAATACGTGCGCACAGGAGTGTGGTGTCTCATACCCCCCATGTGCACGTCTTAGGTTAAGGGGACAGTGGTGATGCTTGGGGTCTATTTATATATATATTTATTTATTTTATAGTTTCCTCGCTAGACCTCCATTAAGCTTAAAAAAAACACCCTCAAAATCCTCTATCAACAATGTCCCGTGCGACGTTGCCAGGTCGCGGACTCACGGTATGCCCTCCCCCTATGACGCCGCCTGGGCGTTACCGGGTCGCTGCCTGACGGCGACCTACCTTATAGCGGCATCTGGCGCAGACAGGCCAGCGCCCTTGTACCGTCTGACGTATACTGGACGCCGCCCGATGCCGCCAGCCTCTCTTGAGTCGGCGCCCACCCACGTTGCGCGGCGATTTAGGCAAAGACCTGCTCCTGACCCTTAGGTCGTGGAGCGTCGGCACATAAATTGGCGTAGTGTGACACTTGCTTAACCTGACAAGCGCGAAATAGACCTAGGGGCTAGGGTAGTTATTTGTGCATTTCTAGCCTTGGATTCTGACAGAATTCGTTATATTTACAATATAGAGCATTAGTTGTTTTCGGTATGCTTTTATTTTACATATATGATGTATATATGAACCTTCAAGAGTGCTAAAATAAGTGGGAAAAGCATTTGGGTGGTGAAAAACGAAGATATTGGCCACCCGGTCATAATCTCAGGCGAGAGAGAGCCACAGGCAACCCTCCTCTCTCGCTGTCTGTGAGGTAACTGAGATGAGCGGGGCGGTGTGGGCCGGTGTCTGGGTGTTACATAACGATCTTTTCTGCAACCCACTTGTGCTACATTATCGCGGGAGAGAAAAATAACCGATAAATTATGATAATAAGAGGAAAAATAGGTGATAATTGAGGAGGGGAGGGAGGGGGGAATAAGGTGGGGAAGGAGGGGAGGGGGGTGGGTGAGATTTACATGGATGAGTACTGGAGGGGAATTATCTCACCTAGAGACAAATTCCTTTGTTTTGATAGGCCCTTTTTTTTTTTGAAGGCTTTTTTTATGGTCTTGCTTCCGTGAGGCCTATCGCTTTCCCTATAGGAAGCCTTCCGTGAGGCCTATCGCGCTTGCCGGGTTAAGGGGGATAGGGTATATTTGTTAGTCTATTTATATATTCATTAATTAGTTTCCTCGCCAGACCTCCATCAAGCTTAACAAATCACTCCCAAGACCCCTTTCCAGAAAAATGTGTACATTTTTCTGTAGAAAAATTTCCCGGCCCATAAATTACAGGCTCGCCATCACTTGCCAGCAAAAAAGCGACACCTAAATGGCACGGAAGGTCTTAATTTTGACAAAGAACTGGGGCACATGGTCTAAATATCGCCAGATTATTGGGGCGAACATCATAAAATCTGAAAACTAATAGGGCTAAACATAGGGAATAAGGGGTCCACACAAAAAATCCCTGAAGTTATACCGGGTAATTTCTCTCCCCTTAAGTTTGTCTCCGTTCCCTTAACCACGTGTGTACAGGTAACGTCCTTTTCGTTATATTCTGTTAACTATTAGATTATTATATTTAGCTTAGGAAGGACCTCCAGCAATTAAAAGTCTACTGACTATCTTGTTTAATCCTTTTAGCTACCACAGATCCTTCTTAAACTGCACACAATTGTCTAAATATAGCTAGGCATCGTCGGTACAGAAGGGGTTAAAACGCTTGCGGATGGTTTAATGTCTGCAATATCTAAGCAAAGAAAAACGAACGAACATCCTCGGATGCGGACGGAACCTACGTTGACGAACCACGACCGACTAAGGACATACCTTCGGACATTCTGAGAATGGCTACGTGGAATGTTAGTGGCATGAATGATGGCACAAAAGAGAGAGAGGTTCTGGAAGTGTTAGTGAATGCCAGGCTGGATGTATGTGGAATGACAGAGACCAAATGGAAAGGTTCAGATGTGAGAGAGTGGGAGTGTGGAATGGGTGTGTGTGCTGGAGTGAGTGAAGGAACAGCGAGAGAAGGTGCATGTTTGTTTGTAAGTAGCAAATGGAAGGAATGTGTAAGAGAGTATGGGTCTGTGGGTTCAAGGATTGTGTGGGTGAGAATGAAAGTAGGAATACAAACGTGGGTGATTGTATGCGTGTATGCCCCGACAGAGGATATACTTGAAAAAAGGAAAGAGGAGTTCTGGATAAATGTGGAGGCGTGCCTGGAGAAGTTTGACAAGAACGAAAGAATATTTCTGATTGGGGATATGAATGGTAAGGTGGGTGATAGGAAAGTTGAGGGAGTGGTGGGAGGGTGGGGGGTACCATCAGAGGTGAATGGGAATGGTAGTGCACTTGTGGACGTATGTGTGGGGAGGAGGCTGTGGATAGCCAACACCTTCTTCCGACACAGAAAGATCCACAGGTACACGTGGAAACGGATGTTGACGATGAAGGATAAGACAGTGGTGGAACGAAATTCATTGATTGATTATGTATGTGTGGATGAACGAATGAAGAAATCTGTGATGGATGCTAGGGTGTATAGGGGTATTGGAGGGGGTCTGTCTGATCATTATGTAGTGGTAGCTAAGGTTAGGATACAAAAGAAGGGGGTGAGGAGAGCTGGAGGGAGGTGAGAGAAGGGTGGAATGGTGAGGAGGGTGGAGAGGTTGCAGGAGGAGGAAGTCAGGGAGGACTACAGGAGAGCAGTGGAAAGACGACTAGGGGGGTTCGACCTGGAAGTTATGGAGGAAGTGGAGGAGATGAGCAAGGTGTTTAAGGATGAGATCTGTGCAGCATGTGAGGAGGTGTGTGGAGTGAGGAGAAAATGGAGGGGAGTGAAAGGTACAGCATGGTGGACAGAAGAGGTAAGAATAGCTGTGGAAGAAAAGAAGAAAGCATATAGAGAGTGGTTGGGTAGTAGAGGGAATGAAGATTCCGAGAGACAGAAACGAGCGAGATACGTGGAGAGTAAGAGGGTGGTGAAGAGAGTAGTGAAGGAAAGTAAGAGAAGAGTAGATGAGGAATTTGGAAGGAATCTGAGTGTAAAATGGAGGGAGAGTAAGAAACTGTTCTGGAAAGAAGTCAAGAAAGTTAGGGAAGGTAGCAAGGGAAACAGTAAGGGTGTGAAAGATAAGAATGGGAGAATGCTAGCCGAGAAGCAAGTGAGAGTCGAAAGATGGAGGGAGTACTTCAGTGAGTTGCTAAATCTAAGGAATGATGAGCCAGCAAACATAGCTGGATATGGTATGGGAGGGAGAAGAAAAGAAGTAGTGGAGGAGGAGGTGGAGATCAGGAGGTCAGAAGTGTGGGAAGCCATGAAAAGAGTGAAGTTTGGGAAAGCACCAGGAACAGATGGAGTGTGTGGGGAAATGTTGAGGTATGGTGGTGAGATAGTGATCGAATGGGTATGGAAAATGTGCAAACTAGCATGGGAGAAGGGGAGTGCACCCGATGACTGGAAGACTGGCATAATAGTCACCCTATATAAGGGCAAAGGGGAAAGAGGAGTGTGTGGTAACCACCGAGGAATATGTCTTCTATGCGTAGTAGGGAAGGTATACAGAAGGGTAGTGATTGAGAGAGTGAGAGTGAGAATGGAGAAATGGATTGGCGACGAGCAGGGAGGTTTTTAGGAAGGGAAGAGGATGTGTAGATCAGATTTTTACTATGAATTGTGTTGTGGAGAAGTATCTGGAGAAGAAAGAAAAGGTGTATGTTGCCTTTATGGACTTGGAGAAGGCCTATGACAGAGTGGATAGAGAAGGTTTGTGGAAAGTACTTAGAATATACGGAGTAGAGGGCAAGTTGCTGAATGCAGTGAAGAGCATGTATGAGGGTGCAAAGGCTGCAGTACGTGTGGAGAGTGAGCAGAGCGAGTTCTTTGACCTGAATGTTGGTTTGAAACAGGGGTGTGTGATGTCCCCGTGGTTGTTTATATGGATGGAGTCATGAAAGAAATACTATCAAGAGGAGTGGATGTTGGTGTATCGCTGAAAAGGGAGGGAATTGAGTGGAAGCTACATATACTGCTGTTTGCGGATGATACAGTTCTGATGAGTGATAATGAATGGGAGTTGCAGGGTCTGGTAAATGAGTTTGGAACAGTGTGCGAAAAACGGAATTTGAAGGTAAATGCGGGGAAGAGCAAGGTTATGGTCTTCGAAAGAGGTGAAGTCACAGAGTGTGAGGTGAAGCTGACTGGTCAGGCTATGGAGATCGTCAACTCTTTTAAGTATCTGGGCAGTGTGTTGAGTAAAAATGGGACTATGGATGAAGAAGTGCGGGAGAGGGTACAACAGGGGAAGAGGGTTGTAGGAATGCTAAAAGCAGTAACAAGGAATAGGGTGGTCAGTATGGAAGTGAAGAAGTCCTTGCATAACAGTGTGGTAATCCCGACACTGACTTATGGAAGCGAAGCATGGACGTTAGTTGAGAGACTCAGACCAAGAGTGAGAGCAGTGGAAATGAATTACTTAAGGAGTGCGTGCGGAGTTACATGGAGGGATAGACAGACTAATGAGGAAGTAAGAAGGAGGTGTGGTGTGGATGTAGATGTGCTGGAGAGTGTGAAAAGGAACAACTTGAGATGGTTCGGCCATATGGAACGTATGGAAAGCGAGAGAATGACTAAGAGGGTGTACGAGAGCGAGGTGGAGGGACAGAGACGGAGAGGTAGACCGAATGAGAGGTGGAAGGATGGAGTGAGGAAGTACATGAACGAAGGCGGTGCTGGTTAGGGGGAGGGGCGTCGACTGACTGGGGACAGAGGTGCATGGGGGCGGTTCGTTCGTGGCCACCCCTTTGGGGATCACGGCGTCAGGCAATAGATAGATAGATAGATAGATATCTTGCTAAGGAGTTGTAGGATCAGGTGTCTTTAAAGAGAGACAACTCTAACAAAATATGTTAGTAGTAAATTATTACCAAGTTGTAAAATCTGCATATACGTCGATTCTCTAGCTAAATAACACGTCTTCAATTGATTCAGTTAAATTTGATTTACAAAAATCCATTAAAGACATCACTAGTGATACCTACAATACGAAAAGTACTGATTTTTGTATACTAGTATACTTTAGAAAACCGTTTAAGTGATGCCTAATAGCAACAGTAACACCAAAAACATCGATATGACTTATTTCAACTATTCCTTTATATTGATTAATGATCCCAGAAACTAACAAATTCTAATTTGCAACACTACGCGGCTAAAATACCCAAGTACCCCCTTCCAAGTGAAAAGCCTTTAGGGAAAACTTGGCTTTCCCCCCCTCACCAAAATCAAAACAGACCCCCTCAAAACCCCCCACTCACACAGCCGGCCTGTGAATTAAAATGTAAAACTTGCAAACTAAACAAACCAAAATTGGGACAAGGACAATATAAAGTCAAATTAAATTATCAAAATCGCTATGTGGAAACAACGTTTACTAAAATGAAAATTATTAAATAAAAGAACACAATCCACCACATAGGGTGTACATTACTACATGAGCAAGTTAATCTGTTTCCCAAGCAAACTAATCGCACATATAACAACGCACTATCGTCACGTTAAAGGAAGTAGTCAAGTTTGGGAAGTCCGGGACGTTCTGGCAAATTTTACTAAACTCTGCATGAATAAAGAAACTATATGTTAAATGTCAAAATATTATTTAAAATCAAATTTGCAACATGACAAGACATTAAAATAGTACAAAATACAAATATTGATAAGATATCTATACTATTACAAAATAATATATAAAATACAGTACAGCACTCACTAACGATAGTGCTATCGGGTAGGTACCTGTAAGCATAGCATGCCTCAAGTGACCCCTATCAATAACTACCCTACAAATAACCTACATTTATAGCACAAATAAACTAAGGAAATCGCAAAAGTAAGCAATTGATACTATCGACAATGAATACATATAATATAAAGACAAATAATTACAAAATATGAAGTAACAACAGATTTAAAGAAAGAGTACTCTTTTAACAAGAACAATAAATTTAAAAAATCATCAATATTAATATTAATAATAATATTAATAGAAAAAGAAAAAGATAAACAATAAATACAGACAAAAAGTAAGCAGAGGTTATACAAGAAACTTCAAGTTAAAAATGCTTGATTAAAATTATTGATGTAAAATTTTAGAATACAGTCACAATAATTGACCCTAAAAAGATTAAATTTATGGAACAATTTACTTGCCTCAAAACCTCTGTCCACTAAGAGTCTGTATAGTAACCTAGCTCTAGCCCAAAAGTCATCTACTTTAGTGCAGATTTTACAAAATCTTATTAATTGGGAATAAAACAGTTATAAGTTATTTTACTATCGATATTACTACTAGGGAAAGGAAAGTTTATTACGTTAAAATTAAAATCATCAACTTTGTGATATACTTTAAGTATGCACTGTTCATTAACAATCTCTATATTTATATCAAGAAAATGTTCAACTTTATAATTTACGTTACATTGTGTGAGGGGAATAGAATTAGGGTAAATAAGTTTAGCAACTTGATTAAAATTTAACAAATTGCAAACAAGAATATCATCAATATATCTACTATTATTACTTAACAGTTTAGCAAGTGCTAATTTTTCTGGAATTTTATTTTTCTTGCTACTGTCAACTAAGTCTTTTATATATTTAAATTCTAAAGCAAGCAAGAATACGTCTGCAATTAAAGGGCTAGCATTTCCACCCATAGGAATTCCTAATATTTGTTTGAAAATGTACGGCCCGAATCTAACATAAGTATTGAAAAGGAGGAATTTAAGGGCATCTTTAAGTTTAGTTCTATCAAAATGTAATGGCTGACCAGAGCGGCGCCTAACACCAATCGGTAAATCGCGCCGCTACTCCCAGGTGACCTACTGATTGGTCCCTAGAAGGATGTCATGCGTACCAGGAGGGCTCTCCCATTACCCTCCCCCCTACCCCCGTAGCTGGAGCAACAGGGGCCTATGTCAACAGTGGGAAGGGCCAAGGTCGCCCTAAGGGCCAAGGAAGGACTAAAAAGTGAATAAGTGCTCAGACCAGGTTAGGGAAAGTATCTCACCTTCCCACCTGAGTTTGAGTGTTCTAATATCTCACTAGGTGCTACAATGCCCAAAGACTCAATATGGCTGGAAACTATTGGTATAAGTACCTCACCTATACACAGGTAATCCCGATAGGTGTTAGGCCAGAAGTATTTAAGATCTAGTAAGGTGTTATGTAAGGAGTATTTTAATATCTCCTAGTACCTCTGCCAGCCTCACTGCAGAAGCTACTGTTATATATATATTTATATATAAATCCATCTATCTATTGCCGGACGCCTTACTCCCCTTAATGAGGGTGGTCATATACAGAAGGCCCCCAACTGGACCTATTCCCTGTAAGAGGGACAACCCCTGCCAGTTTACTGAAGGACTTACAGGATTGACAACTCAATTTAGGATCCGTCTGACTCCGAGACCCTCTATGTATCTTGTTAGCACTATTTTTCTACAGTGATGTTCGGGTAGTCCATCCACTAACCTGCCTTACCCTTAGGTAAGCAGTACGGATTTGTATCAGGTTTACTCCCCTAGACAGGTTGCCGACCAAGGCTGACTAGTCCCATCCACCCGGATTTTTATAAGGTCTCCCCTAGATGGGTTGCCAACCAAGGCTAACGAGTCCCATCCATATATATATATATATATATATATATATATATATACATATATATACAGTATATATATATATATATATATATATACTGTATATATATATATCCGTGGTCTGTCTGTCAGTCCCTCTCTAACGTAATTTTATATTCAACCATTGGCCTTTATATTAAATCCTCAACACGCTACCTATAAAGTAAATAGTCATCTATAAGTAGACTGTTATATGTTTGTCCGGTCACTCAGCCACCAAACCTCTGCCTAACCTATAGATGTCCAAGCTCTGTCCTACATGCACACACACTACATTTGAGTCAAGCTATTCTCCCCAAGCTTAAGTACTCATCATAGTCTCGTTTAATATCCCTTTTGTCTCGCAGTGTATGTCCCACTACATGAACAGGGTTAACTTCAGTGAAGCAAGCCACATGTCCATATAGCCGAAGTTGGCACTCATCAGCAATGCACCCAATATGTCTGGAATCACTTTCAGACAGTAGAGCCTGATTAGATATGTGATTGTGCAAACGGAACCCCTTGATTATGTGAGGACACTTGTTAACAAACGAGATGAAATGAACCTGGACTATAGCCATCAGAAGTAAATGTAGACATGCACCTGTTTACCTTCAATTTTGACTTCTAAGACACCTCTTTCTTGGACACAGACCCTCTCACACGCAGTGCTTGTAGCAAACTGATATTATGAGAGGAAAGGTTAGAAGCTTATGAAAGCGTCTGGCAAGAAGCGTAGTGGCTCGGTGTTGCCAAGTCAGCCGGTAATACTGTACCATAATGTATGGGTATGTTGCCCAAAGTAAACATATTTTTTGTATAGGACAAACCAGTATGGCACTGCAGTGCCTGGGTTAATTTGCTAAGCAAAACATTATATTTTATCTATTTCTTTTGTTTTTCTTGAGAATCTACCTTCCCCATATTGGTTCCCTTTGGGGTGACATTGCGTAAGCATTTTAAAGTGTTTACAGATTCAAATAAAGACATACTTAGTTTCTTCATTACTTTTTAGTCTTTTTGTTAAATAATATAAACAGTCAAACTGCTACCTGACACAATATTGAGATTAAGACTTAACTTTTATTTAGCTTACTGAAAAGTGTGCGTGTGCTAGGGATGGGGATGACGCTTTCTAGGCGGCATTGACATTTTGTATATTCGGCTTCAATCGAATTCCAGCCCTTAACATCTATATCTGGTCTGGTACACCTGAATGACTCCTCAGATGCCCCTCCTCTCTGCTCCTCCATCAATCCACTTACACGGCCATCACTCCTTGGCCAGCCACACCCTCCTATCCAACACCTCCCGCAGAGCCATGGACTTTGTTATCTTCCTTTCCCTCTCCAGGCTTCATCTGCTGTGTTATCTTCACTCAACAGGATATTTTACTATTCAATCGCTGTCATCTTCACGCTAAAGGATATATTACTATTCAATCGCTGTACTATTCAAACCTAGTCATCTTCACTCTACATAATTGTTTTACTATTCAATCGCTGTACTATTCCATCGCTGTCATCTTCACTCTACGGGATATTTAACTATTCCATCGCTGTCATCTTCACTCTACGGGATATTTAACTATTCCATCGCTGTCATCTTCACTCTACGGGATATTTAACTATTCCATCGCTGTCATCTTCACTCTACGGGATATTTAACTATTCAATCGCTGTCATCTTCACTCTACTGGATATTTAACTATTCCATCGCTGTCATCTTCACTCTACTGGATATTTAACTATTCCATCGCTGTCATCTTCACTCTACGGGATATTTAACTATTCCATCGCTGTCATCTTCACTCTACGGGATATTTAACTATTCCATCGCTGTCATCTTCACTCTACTGGATATTTAACTATTCAATCGCTGTCATCTTCACTCTACGGGATATTTAACTATTCAATCGCTGTCATCTTCACTCTACAGGATATTTAACTATTCAATCGCTGTCATCTTCACTCTACAGGATATTTAACTATTCCATCGCTGTCATCTTCACTCTACTGGATATTTAACTATTCAATCGCTGTCATCTTCACTCTACGGGATATTTAACTATTCCATCGCTGTCATCTTCACTCTACTGGATATTTAACTGTTCAATCGCTGTCATCTTCACTCTACGGGATATTTAACTATTCAACTGCTGTCATCTTCACTCTACAGAATATTTAACTATTCAATCGCTGTCATCTTCACTCTACAGGATATTTAACTATTCAATCGCTGTCATCTTCACTCTACGGGATATTTAACTTCAATCGCTGTCATCTTCACTCTACGGAATATTTGACTATTCAATCGCTGTCATCTTCACTCTACGGGATATTTAACTATTCAGTCGCTGTCATCTTCACTCTACAGGACATTTAACTATTCAATCGCTGTCATCTTCACTCTACGGGATATTTAACTATTCAATCGCTGTCATCTTCACTCTACTGGATATTTGACTATTCAATCGCTGTCATCTTCACTCTACAGGATATTTAACTATTCAATCGCTGTCATCTTCACTACGGGATATTTAACTATTCAATCGCTGTCATCTTCACTCTACAGGATATTTAACTATTCAATCGCTGTCATCTTCACTCTACAGGATATTTAACTATTCAATCGCTGTCATCTTCACTCTACGGGATATTTAACTATTCAATCGCTGTCATCTTCACTCTACTGGATATTTGACTATTCAATCACTGTCATCTTCACTCTACAGGATATTTAACTATCCAATCGCTGTCATCTTCACTCTACGGGATATTTAACTATTCAATCGCTGTCAGCTTCACTCTACAGGATATTTAACTATTCAATCGCTGTCATCTTCACTCTACGGGATATTTAACTATTCAATCGCTGTCATCTTCACTCTTCTGGATATTTAACTATTCAATCGCTGTCATCTTCACTCTACAGGATATTTAACTATTCAGTCGCTGTCATCTTCACTCTACGGGATATTTAACTATTCAATCGCTGTCATCTTCACTCTACAGGATATTTAACTATTCAATCGCTGTCATCTTCACTCTACAGGATATTTAGCTATTCAATCGCTGTCATCTTCACTCTACTGGATATTTAACTATTCAATCGCTGTCATCTTCACTCTACTGGATATTTAACTATTCAATCGCTGTCATCTTCACTCTACAGGATATTTAACTATTCAATCGCTGTCATCTTCACTCTACGGGATATTTAACTATTCAATCGCTGTCATCTTCACTCTACTGGATATTTAACTATTCAATCGCTGTCATCTTCACTCTACAGGATATTTAACTATTCAATCGCTGTCATCTTCAGTCTAATGGATATTTAACTATTCAATCGCTGTCATCTTCACTCTACAGGATATTTAACTATTCAATCGCTGTCATCTTCACTCTACGGGATATTTAACTATTCAATCGCTGTCATCTTCACTCTACTGGATATTTAACTATTCAATCGCTGTCATCTTCACTCTACAGGATATTTAACTATTCAATCGCTGTCATCTTCACTCTACTGGATATTTAACTATTCAATCGCTGTCATCTTCACTCTACAGGATATTTAACTATTCAATCGCTGTCATATTCACTCTACAGGATATTTAACTATTCAATCGCTGTCATCTTCACTCTACAGGATATTTTACTGTTCAATCGCTGTCATCTTCACTCGACAAGATATTTAATCTAACTATAAATCTCTGTCAGTGTAACTTTGCTCGGAATCTTTTCTATTCAAACCTTTTCTGACAACCATACCGTGTTGCTTTACCTGATTGTTGCATCGTTTCCTTGTATGCAATATACTGTACCGGAATATGGTAGATAAGAGATTATAATATTGTACACACTATGCATGTGTTAAGTGAGTTGTTCCTTCCAATTGTCTGTTTATACATTTATTTTTATATGTTTATGAAAGAGACAAAAGGCAAAGCTGCCTGTAACAAGTGTCCCGCCAAGCTTGAAAGAGTGATAGAGAACCAAAATCAAGGTACATTAGAAGTAATTTAGGTGTGTTGGAAAGTGTGGTGTGCTTGTTAAGTGTAGTGAAATGAATGAGAGGAGGTGGTGTTTGCGAGAGTAAACTGGATTATTACTTTGTGTGTAGGTGAGGCACAATTATCTGTTCTCTTGTACTAGGTTTGTATCTAACAATGGCACTGCACATAAGCTTTGTTGGAGTTGGGTTTACCAGCGCTACATGGATTACAATTATGGTATTTGTTGTTGTGGGACTCCACCACCCTCCATAGTCCAGGAGCCAAGGGGTGTTTGCATGCATGAAAGGGCCAGAAAATCACCCACTTGATTTAGTTAGAGGGTCCACTGGGACACCTTTTTAGCGAGGGTAGACATCCCGAAACCCGGCAGTTATCGTGATATTCGGGATTTTCGCTGAATTTAATGAAATCAAAATAACTCCTTTTTTTACGTGTGACGGTTACATAAATTGCAATAACTCGGCAATGAAATGGTCTACAGAGCTCTTTCCCCACTCAAAATAAAGCTTAAAGAATTATCTATTCAATGGATACAAACACAATAAGATTGGTCAATACCCAAGGTCACAAGAGGTCAAAGTATGACCTTTTCTGATGAGGAACTAAAATTTATGACTTTTCAAATTTAAATATTTGTGAAAAATAGGTAAATGGATTGAACGTTTAATGCTTTTATATTCTGGTTAGGTACACCATAGGCAAGTTTTTAAAATTAGTTGGAAAAGTTGATTACGTATTTTAACCCCTTGGCGTCCAGTACAATAATATGAAGTTTGCGAATGATATACCAATAATGGCTATGTATTGGTTATATAATTATGGTACTACTGAGTCAGCTAAAGTTCTATCAAAACACTCTGTATCACAGTATCACACATTGCATATATATCTTCAAAGCAGATTTCAATTATTTGTTGTCACATTAATGAATGACCTACTTTTGGGGAGAGGGGTGAGCCGGGGATACAGTTGGAAATGTATTCTGTGATGTGTCACATTAATGGCCTAGTTTTTGACATCCTTTCACCTGACATTTGCAGTAAGGGCAGCATTTCATATCTAGTGTCTGCAGACACAGCGTTTAGTAGAGCAGGAGGTACATTTACAGGGCATTGCAAAGTCATCCGGTAGCAAGACTTGAAGATGGTCCGGTTGAAGAATGCCATCTTCTTCAATGAAACCAAAGTCTCTGGGATCCAGTTGAGGATTGCTTAAGCTCGAGTCACACATTCCCGTCCTGACCTCCCGTCCTCCCCCGACCACCAAAAACTGTTGGACGGCATCAAACGGATGACCTTGTGTCCCGAGTGGGCCCGAGTGGCCACGTGTGGCTCTGATGCGCGACCTCAACACGTCACCGCCCCGGAAGACGGCGCATGCACGGTTAGTGGACGGAGATCTCAACACGTGACCGCCCCGGTAGACGGAGCATGGGCGGCGACTTGGTGCCACGACCAATCCCTTTGGAAGGCGACCTAATAAGTCTGAATACGACCTGTCGGAGACGCATCGGGACGGCACTGCGACGATACTGCGACGACACTGCGACCAAAATATGATGGCCGCAGTGTCGTCGGCGATGGCCCCCATCATGCATATATATTGGGGCGTGGCACAGAGACACCTCAGTCTCAACCAGCGTGCCGCCGATAGAACTTCTCCTGCCGAATGACCCTCAACATGGACGCCACTCTGTTGAATCAAGTGCAGCTGTACATGGATTGCAACGTACAACTGTGCTCAACAGTCCTAACTTTCATGGAAGTTGTGAGCGAGCTGAAGAAGAGAAGGAAAAAGCGAAGTGTGTGGGTGAAGCCATACCTATTGAGGAGGGAGATCTATGGCCACTACCACACCCTCATGAGGGAATTGTCAGCAGAGGATCCAGAACTGTACCGGAGCTTCCTGCGGCTCGACGAGGGTCTCTTCGACGAGATATGCGAGCGTGTGCGGCCTCGGCTGGAGAAGAAGATCACCTTCTGGAGGAGGCCCCTGGAGGTAGGGCTGAGAGTGGCCATAACCTTGCGATTTCTCGCAAGTGGGAACTCCTACGCCAGTCTCAGATTCGCTTTCCGTGTAGCCAAGAACACCATCTCCCTACTTGTTCCCGAGACGTGTGAGGCCATCGTTGGAGCCTTTTCTGACGAGGTGTTCCACTTCCCCACGACACCAGAGGAGTGGAAGGCCATTGCACACAGGTTCTCAAGTCGGTGGGACTTCCAACACGCACTAGGGGCGATCGATGGGAAACATATTCGGATCAGGAACACATCATACGGTGGATCAAAGTATTACAACTACAAAAAGTTCTACTCTGTTGGCCTACTTGCAGTCGTGGATGCGGACTACAAGTTCATCCATGTGGACATCGGCAGCCCTGGATGCGAGTCAGATGCCGGGTGCTTCCTTAAATCCCCACTAAATGAACTCATCAACTCCAACCATGCAAACTTCCCACAACCTGAGCCCCTGTCCAACGCCCGTCACCAAGATGTACCCTACTACTTCATCGGTGACAACGCCTTCAGCCTTCGTCCGTGGATGATGATTCTGTATCCACAACGGGGTCTGGGCCACGACGAAAGGATCTTCAACTACCGGCTATCAAGGGCATGAAGAGTGGTGGAGAACGCCTTTGGAATCCTAGCGAACAGGTAAGCAAGAAATATAGTATTGTATGGTATTGAAACATTATGTATTTATTTCGAGTGAGACATACGAATATGTTCCTACACTTACCCACCTAATTGAACATCTGACAGACATAAATATAACACAGACTTATTTGCACCACTGTACATGATATAAACACTTTAAATATCCAGTAATATGTCTTGGGGATATGACTTAAAGCACGATGGTGTACTTCAGTCTTGATATTCTAGTCTACAAACTTCATAGTCTATTCATTATATGAATAATAAAACAAAAAGTATCCAAACCTCTATCACTCAAAAAAGGTTGTAAATATCCACAGATATTCCCTGGCTGACATTCTTTCCCCAATGCTAGAATTAATTGTTTGACTGTACTATAATTTGTTTCCAACCCACATGTTCCGAATTCTCCACACATCAATCACCCTCGCCCCAGCAAGGATCGAGTCTGTGGTGACGGCTTGCTGCACCCTCCACAACTTCCTCAGGATACGTCGCCCATCGGCCCATGAGTCTGACCAGGAGGACCCCGAAACCCATTTGGTTTCCCGAGGCCCCTGGCGAGATGACGACGTACTGCCTAGTATTCCCACCCCTACAGGTCGCAACACAGGCAACCAGGCTGGCAAGAGAGTACGGGAGTATCTGGCGAAGTACGTAAACTCACCAGCGGGGAGTGTGTCGTCGCAGGAGAACATGATATAGGTGAGAAACAACATATTTGTGTTTTTAATAATTTTGTTGTTTTAGGTATGTTATGTCATTTATATAGAGTATTATTTATTCCCATTATATTTGCATATGTAGTATCATTATCTTTCATTATAAGCTCAGTGTACTCAAGTGTATTTTCATTTCTCTATTTTTCTATTACGTATTCTTATTATTGTTTATTTGTTTTTAATGTAATAATAATAATAATAATAATAATAATAATAATAGTTCTTAATTCATAGTTCAGTTAATTCATGTTTTCTTTTATTTCTTTGTTTTTGCATACCTTATTGTAAATCGTATATCTTAGTTATGTATTAATTATTCATATTTATATTGATGTAGACTAATTCAATTTTTTCCCAGTTTATTCTTAGTTGGTAGTTGTTTTATAATTCCATTTCTTATTATTAGTATTATATGCCTCTTCATTGATTTATTAATTTTCATGTACTGGTGCACGTTGCTTATGTGACGCATGTCCAGTGTGAGCATGCTGTACAGAACGCCTAGTCATGCCCCACTCTCGCTAGGATCGTCAGGGCAGGAACTTTGGCTGTAGTCTATGTAGAGTTTCCTAACTTAGTTCATGTGAGCCGTTGTACTATAAGTATTATGAATATGTATTTTGTTTTCATCTGAGTCAACGAGTTCTATTTTATATAATTAGTTATAAGTATTGTGTGTAAAACTTATTTGTAATGATGGGAAGAGAAACCGCCACAGTTGGGGGTCAGTGGGTGTGCCAGGCGGGAGGTGGGCCTAACTCACTAGCACTCCCCCCCCCCCCCCCCTCAGTGCTAGGGGAGCCTTTGTCTATCCCAGAGGAGAGAGAGAAATTACGTAATGGTTGTCAGTGGGCGGTCCTTAGTAGTTCACGTTGGGCTCACTAGAGGGCCGGGTATAAAAGGGAAGTCTAGCCATTTTTTCATCAGAACTCATTAGGCAGAGCGACTTCTCATTTCCCTTGCTAACTATTTATATTCTTCTGACTGATGGGAACTTTCTCTACTACCTTACACTCTTATTTCCTCTTTTCCCTACCCTGTTTAACTTCCATGGTCCCGTTGGTGCAGAGTAGTCAGCCAACGTATTATCGCTTGAGTTCTCACGAGATACTTGCCTATTAGATAGCCTATTTTGGAAGGGTTGACTTAGAATAGGATTGATTTATGTTTGTTGCACTTGTATATGCATTTCCCTGTGTGTTATTATTATAATTCCTGTTTTCTGCTAGTCTAGGTAATGCTAGACTGGGGTAAGGCTTTTCTGTGTTACGAGTTGTTGTTTGATGCAGTGGTTAAGCGATAAACCTGCATACTCGTTTCGGTTCAGTGAAGCCTAGGTTGTCTCCGCGGCTGACTGTGTTGAGTTAATAATTTACAGTGCGTGAGGGCAAGAGCCTAACCACCCTGTATTTTATTAACAGTTTGTTTTTACTTTGTCAAGGAGCCGGGAGAAAACCAGATACAAGGGATCTGGATTTCTCAAAGTGCACTTGTTAGTTTTAACGTAATACTTTAAACAGTCGTGAGGACTTCGCTAGGCTACGAGCCGTTTTTGCTCAGTCACTGCTACCTTTTGCCTACAGTACCCCAGCTAGACTTTACTCGATTAGTAGATACAGAATAGTATTGAAGCTTTCCTTATGTATGTTATTGTTTATGCACTATTGATTTCATGTGTTGCAAGCTTGGCTACTTTAGTGATTAGTGGCCCACGAGCACAATCCGAGTAGGCTATTGCCGTTGCATTTGCGGAGTACTTCCTTTTAATGTTTGCCATTTACTATTGCATATTCTTTTAATTATTCTTATGCCAATTTAAGCCTTTAATAGTATTTAATTGCCAGTGTTTTTGCTTATTGAATTACTGTTCAAAATCCGATACGTACTTCTTACGAGCATCCGAGAAGCATCTAACTTTTTTCAGAAGATTCCTTGCTCGATGCTTAAGGACTATTAATTAACGTAACGTAATAGTGCCGATCCGAAGTAGAGGGTGGTGGACTTCTTAAGTTCATAGTCAAGGGTGGATTACTTCGGCTTCGGCCAACACTATTCTTTTGTGTTGTTGTTTCTTACTTCATTGTTTGATTGTTGACCAGACTAGATAATTCCTGTCTCTTTATTAGTCTGTTGTTGAACACTAGTACCGAGTTCTTGTATACCCCGTTATAGCAGATTGAACTCTGGAGGGTATTGGTGTTTTTTGTTCGGCTGGCAGTACTCAGGGGTTGGGATCGTGTGTTTCCGTTGTGGCAGCGAGCCGTATTCGAGTCCTGATTGAGAGCCCTTGTGTACCCGAGTGCCAGTTCGTAACAAATGGCGACCTTGCTTAGGATTTTGTGAACAGTATACATTTTTGCAGAGTTGTACAACATTTGTTTGTTTGTATTTTAGCGTGCATATTGAAGAATATTTTTTTTGTATGGCAATTAGTAAAGCATTTAAGAGACTCCAGTTAATTTAGTAATTAGTGCTTGCATAGGAAGTTTAACACTTTTGTCTCGAGAATTTTTTTGTGGACTTCAGTATGTCGTGCATTAGCACTGACGATGAGCGAGAGATGTCATTTGAAGGTGTGCCGTTAGTAACCAGTGAGGAGGATGCTAGAGTTTTTGTGAGTAAGCGGTACCACGTGACGGAGGAGAGGCTGACTGGGGTGGATATTTGTGGCTTGCACCTGATAGCCAAGGTTTTGGGCATTTCCAATGTAGCAGGGATGTCCAAGGGGGAGCTGATTTCCTGGGTTTTGCGTGGGCGACATGGGGTTTCGGAGGAGAGGCGTTTTGGGGGGTTCCTCCCCAGATCCCCTTTCACTCGACTCCCGCAGTGCCGTCCGCTCAGTTACCGGAGGTTAGAACTCTCCAACAGAGGGATGAGAATTGGCAGATTGGAGTGCCCTCGGGTGGTGCACGTGGTGGTTCCCCAGTTTTTGCCCCCCCTCCTTCAGTAGTGGCAGCTCCCTCTTCCTGCCTGTCTCCAGATATGATATTTAGACTTGAGCTTGCTAAGATTGAGGCTAGGAAGCAGGAGATTGAGGCTAGGAAGCAGGAGAATGAGACTAGGAGGCATGAGATTGAGGTTAGGAGGCAGGAGGATGAGACCAGGAGGCAGGAGGATGAGACGAGGAGGCATGAGATTGAGGTTAGGAGGCATGAGGCTGAGCTTAGGTACGACTCGGAGAAATATTGTGCTAAATTAGATTTAGATAAGTCTCGTGCAGAGTCGACAGGGACTCGGATGGGCCGTGAGGGCCAAGTAAGAGAACAGTCCTTGGCCCAATTAGTCAAATTGGTGCCGGTATTTAGTGAAACTGAAGTCACAGAATTTTTTAATCGTTTTGAGAAGAAGTGTAGGGAGCATAATTGGCCTGAAGAGAAGTGGGCAGCTCTAGTCTCCTCAAGACTTACGGGTAAGGGTCTGAAGGCTTATGATGCACTGCCTTTAGAGTCTTGCATTGACTACCCAGAATTGAAGAGAGCTGTCCTACGGGCATACGAGTTGCAACCGGAAACATATCGATTGAAGTTTCGGGGTGTTACAAAGACTAGGGAGGCGACCTTTCTTGAACATGCCCGGGACTTAAAAGATGCACTTAAAAACTGGACACGTTCTGAGAAAGCTGAGACGGCAGAACAGTTGACTGAGCTGTTTCTGCTCGAGCAGTTTTATAAGTGTACTGGTGCAGAAATGACTTTAACTATTAAAGAAAAGAACCCAAAAACTCTACAGGAGGCAGCTGAGATGGCTGACCTCCGGCTATCACTAATTCGTGGGTGCGGGTCTGCCCAGCGTAGTGAGGCAGGTAACAATGGGCGTGACGCCCCACCCCCCCGAGTTAGTGATATACCTTATGCAAACAAGTACAAGAGCCATGATACCAAGACTGACCACAAGACTAGCACCGTCCCATTTAAGAAGGGGCCGGGCCCTTCCCAGTACCAAGGGAAGCCCAAAGGGGAGTTGGAGTGTTATCATTGTCATAAAAAGGGGCACTTTGCAAGAGTCTGTCCTAGCAAACCACCTACAGCAGCTGTGTCTTTGGCCTGCAACATTGGTGTGTCTCCGAAGTCATCTGAGTTTGCCCGGGGCAGTTCGTCAGAGGCTGAGGCACAGCCAATGCAGAAGCACCTGGGAGGCTCGAACCCTGCTCAGGATGTTTTTTGCGACCATAGAGGGCGGGGTTGCATGATGTGGGCGGGGCGCAAGCATGGAGTAGAGGTCTTGCGTGATACAGGTGCTTCCCAGACTCTGATGAAAAACTTGACTGGCTACCCTATAAACGCGGCTCGGGTGCTAGTGGTGCAGGGTATTAATGCAACTCGGTCATACCCGCTGGTGCGGTTGGAGTTGGAGGTGGATGGTGTGGCACGTGAATTGGATGTCGGGATTGTGGAGAAACTGCCAGTGGAGGGCGTCGACCTTCTTCTCGGCAACGACTTTGCAATGCCCGCTTCTGAGGTTCTACCCTTAGTCGTTGCCGAGAGGCCGGCCGACGTGAGTAGGGAAGAGCAAGAGTGGGTCGAGCGGTGCCAGACACAACCCATGGCGTGTGTTGTCACCCGAGCTCGGGCAGCTAAAGTGTCACAGCCTAGTCCTCCGTCTTCAGACCAGCGGAGGAACGATCAACAGGAGGAGGCTAAAGCTGGAGTTGGTTTTAAGAGTTTTGACTCGGCGGCTCTCCTGGGTGATTCAGTATTAGTACCATTACTTAATTCTGGAGTAGCCCCTGGGCCTGTCATCGAGAGTGACGAGGCTGGGCATGACGAGTCTCCACGACAGCAACGTTATGTACATCGAGAGAGACAGAGGGAGCAGCCCAGTATCGGGGAAGGTCATGCATTGCTCCGGGAGCAGTTAGATCGCTTGGCACCCTCAGCTATACGTCGGTTGCAACTAGAGGACCCTGAGCTCCAAACGTGTGCTAATGGAGCTGTAGAGCTCGACGAGGACGGCGATGCACAGCCAGGAGATTTTTTTTATTTAGAAGGCATCCTCTATAGGCGTTTTCAAGACCCTAAACGTAGTTGGCAAAAGGGGTCCGGAGTAGTGGACCAGTTGGTGGTGCCACGGGAGTGCAGGGATAGCCTACTGAGGTTGGCGCATGACATACCACTGGCAGGACATCTAGGGGTGAGAAAAATGGTGGCGGCTTTGGGGAAATTGTTTTGGTGGCCGGGGATGAAGTCTCATGTGCAGTCATGGATAAACTCATGTGATATTTGTCAACGTGTCGGGAAACCGAACCAAGTTATTCCTAAGGCTCCGTTACACCCTATTCCTGTGATTGGGCCACCCTTTAGTAAAATTATTGTTGACATGGTTGGTCCACTCCCTCCCACTAAGGCTGGAAATAAATTTGTGTTAACCATAATGGATGTTGCCACTAGATACCCCGATGCATACCCTATGAAAAATGGAATGGCTAAGACGGTAGTCAGTAACTTGTTGTGGTACTTCTCAAGGTACGGGTACCCGGAGGAGATTCAGTCTGATCAGGGATCTAATTTCACCTCCAACATGTTCAAGCAAACAATGCAACAGCATGGGATACGAGCAGTAGTATCGTCAGCGTATCACCCTGAGAGTCAAGGGGTGCTTGAGCGGTGGCATGCTACACTTAAAAGCATGCTCAGGTGTTATTGTGCTGACAACGGTATGGATTGGGATCTTGGATTGCCTTATGTGCTGTTTGCTGCTCGGGAGGTACCTGGTGAGAGCCTGGGATTTAGTCCAAACGAGGTGATTTTTGGACACCGTGTCAGGGGCCCCCTTAACATGCTGAAAGAAATTTAGGAGGGGACTGTGCAGCCTTGTCCATTATTAAAGTATGTGCTTGAAAGCCGTGAGCGCATGCTTAAGAGTCTGGAGATGGCAGGTAGAAATTTGACAGAATCACAAGCTTTGATGAAGGACAGGTATGATCGCAAAGTGAGGCTCCGGAGGTTCACTGTAGGACAAGAGGTATTAATTTTGTTGCCTTTGGTTGGTAACCCCCTCTCTGCGAAGTACACTGGACCTTATAAAATTGTAGAAAAAATTTCAGACTTAGATTACCTTGTTGCCACTCCAGACAGGAGGAAAAAGAACCAGTTATGTCACGTGAACCTTATTAAAGAGTATGTGAGGGGCCCCTCTGAGCCTCTCACTGTCCCTGTGTTGGCTTGTTGCGGCCGTGGTGGAGAAGGAGAGGGGGACAGTCAAGCTTCAGAGGAGGATAGCTGGGATCAACATGTTTCAGCGGATCAGTGGGCGGGGAACTCGAGCCTTAGGGCTGACGAGGCTATAGCTCATTTGCCTGAGCCGCAGTTTGATGCTATCCGTCAGTTGTTCGGTTCATACCCCACTGTATTTGCTGAACACCCAGGCCTCACTACTCAGGCTATGCATGATGTTGACGTGGGGGACCATCTACCCTTTAAGTCAATCCCGTACCGTGTGCCCCCCATAAAACTACCAGCTCTGAGGGATGAGTTGGAGTATATGCTCGGTAGAGGGTTGATAGAGAAAGGCACAGTTAAGTGGACTTCCCCCGTAACACTGCAGCCTAAGCCAGATGGCAAGGTACGCTTTTGTATTGATTTCCGTAGGTTAAACGGTTTGACTCCAACTAACCCATATCCTCTTCCTCGGGTTGATGATAGTGTTGACAAAATTGGTAATGCTCGTTTTTTGTCTAAAGTAGATTTAGTAAAAGGTTACTGGCAAGTACCTTTGTCCGAGCGTGCTAAAGAGGTATGTGGTTTTGTTGTGGACGGGAGTACCTACCGGTGCAATGTTATGCCTTACGGACTTAAGAATGCACCAGCAACGTTTCAGAACCTGATGAATGAAATTGTAAAGGACATTCCAAATTGCACCGTATATTTGGACGATGTAATCATTTATGATGACGACTTTGAGAGCCATTGTGAGCACCTTGAGACCTTGTTCCGGAAACTTAGTGAAGCAGGTCTGGTAGTAAATTTGGCAAAGTGTGACTTCGTAAAAGCCACTGTGCAGTACCTTGGGTTTGTAGTGGGAAGGGGACAGGTGTGCCCTCCTCAGAACAAGGTACAGGCTATCAATAAATGTCCGCACCCAACAACCAAGAAGCAGATTATGAGATTCTTGGGTATGATAGGCTACTACAGACGCTTCATAAAAGGTTACTCAACGGTGTTGGCACCTCTCACAGATTTGTTATCTAAAGACAAAAAGTTTTTGTGGGCACCTGAGTGTGAAAAGGCTTTCACTTTGGTGAAACATTTGCTATGTACTCACCCGATACTCAGGGCCCCAGACTTTAACAGGCCTTTTCAGCTGGCAACAGATGCTAGTGGTGTAGGGGCTGGTGCCGTCTTGCTACAGACAGACAATGAAGGTGTGGAACACCCAGTAAGTTTCTTTTCTAAGTAGTTCAATGCTGCACAAAAGAACTATTCTACAATAGAAAAGGAATTACTGGCGATTGTGCTGTCGCTCAGGCACTTCGAGGTGTATGTTCCAGCCTATGGCCCAGTCGTGGTTATCTACACTGATCATCACCCTTTGAGATTCCTGAATCAATTTCACAATCGCAATATGAGACTGACCAGGTGGTCTTTGATGTTGCAGGAGTATAACCTGGACATCCGTCATATTGCTGGATGTGACAATGTGATCGCGGATTGTTTATCAAGGGTGGATGATCAGTCGTAGGCTATCACAGGTGTGTGGGTTTGAGTGGAGGAAAATAGGCTGCCCTTATAGTGCAGCCGGGAAAAACATATTAAAATATAAAAATCATATAAAAACTCTTTCTTTTGATATAGGTAATCGTATAAGTTTGTCATAGCCTATAGAGTTTGAGTAGTCCACGAACTATCAAACGGCTGAGCTGCTGTAAGCTCGCTCTGGGAGCATGATATTGTGTCTTTTTGCTATTGTTGGGAGGAGTTATAAAATGTGAATTTTTTTTTAATAATAAGATGTGTTTTGGTGATAAACTCAGCTTTGTTTTAGTGCCATGCGGTCGCTGGGTGTGAGGGGCTTGATGGGGTTCTGTGTTTGTCAGATTTTAGCTCAGGGTTGAGCAAGTAAAATCTTGGGGGAGGTGTGACGCATGTCCAGTGTGAGCATGCTGTACAGAACGCCTAGTCATGCCCCACTCTCGCTAGGATCGTCAGGGCAGGAACTTTGGCTGTAGTCTATGTAGAGTTTCCTAACTTAGTTCATGTGAGCCGTTGTACTATAAGTATTATGAATATGTATTTTGTTTTCATCTGAGTCAACGAGTTCTAATTTATATCATTAGTTGTGTGTATTGTTAGTATTGTGTGTAAAACTTATTTGTAATGATGGGAAGAGAAACCGCCACAGTTGGGGGTCAGTGGGTGCGCCAGGCGGGAGGTGGGCCTAACTCACTAGCACTCCCCCCCCCCCCCCCCCCCCCCTCAGTGCTAGGGGAGCCTTTGTCTATCCCAGAGGAGAGAGAGAAATTACGTAATGGTTGTCAGTGGGCGGTCCTTAGTAGTTCACGTTGGGCTCACTAGAGGGCCGGGTATAAAAAGGGAAGTCTAGCCATTTTTTCATCAGAACTCATTAGGCAGAGCGACTTCTCATTTCCCTTGCTAACTATATATATTCTTCTGACTGATGTGAACTTTCTCTACTACCTTACATTCTTATCTCCTCTTTTCCCTGCCTGTTTAACTTCCATGGTCCCGTTGGTGCAGAGCTAGTCAGCCAACGTATTATCGCTTGAGTTCTCACGAGATACTTGCCTATTAGATAGCCTATTTTGGAAGGGTTAACTTAGAATAGGATTGATTTATGTTTGTTGCACTTGTATATGCATTTCCCTGTGTGTTATTATTATTATTCCTGTTTTCTGCTAGTCTAGGTAATGCTAGACTGGGGTAAGGCTTTTCTGTGTTACGAGTTGTTGTTTGATGCAGTGGTTAAGCGATAAACCTGCATACTCGTTTCGGTTCAGTGAAGCCTAGGTTGTCTTCGCGGCTGACTGTGTTGAGTTAATAATTTACAGTGCGTGAGGGCAAGAGCCTAACCACCCTGTATTTTATTAACAGTTTGTTTTTACTTTGTCAAGGAGCCGGGAGAAAACCAGATACAAGGGATCTGGATTTCTCAAAGTGCACTTGTTAGTTTTAACGTAATACTTTAAACAGTTGTGAGGACTTCGCTAGGCTACGAGCCGTTTTTGCTCAGTCACTGCTACCTTTTGCCCACAGTACCCCAGCTAGACTTTACTCGATTAGTAGATACAGAATAGTATTGAAGCTTTCCTTATGTATGATATTGTTTATGCACTATTGATTTCATGTGTTGCAAGCTTGGCTACTTTAGTGATTAGTGGCCCACGAGCACAATCCGAGTAGGCTATTGCCGTTGCATTTGCGGAGTACTTCTTTTTAATGTTTGCCATTTACTATTGCATATCCTTTTAATTATTCTTATGCCAATTTAAACCTTTAATAGTATTTAATTGCCAGTGTTTTTGCTTATTGAATTACTGTTCAAAATCCGATACGTACTTCTTACGAGCATCCGAGAAGCATCTAACTTTTTTTCAGAAGATTCCTTGCTCGATGCTTAAGGACTATTAATTAACGTAACGTAATAGTGCCGATCCGAAGTAGAGGGTGGAGGACTTCTTAAGTTCTTAGTCAAGGGTGGATTACTTCGGCTTCGGCCAACACTATTCTTTGGTGTTGTTGTTTCTTACTTCATTGTTTGATTGTTGACCAGACTAGATAATTCCTCTCTCTTTATTAGTCTGTTGTTGAACACTAGTACCGAGTTCTTGTATACCCCGTTATAGCAGATTGAACTCTGGAGGGTATTGGTGTTTTTTGTTCGGCTGGCAGTACTCAGGGGTTGGGATCGTGTGTTTCCGTTGTGGCAGCGAGCCGTATTCGAGTCCTGATTGAGAGCCCTTGTGTACCCGAGTGCCAGTTCGTAACACTTATTATATGTTCTTATATTTGTGCACAGATATCTTCATATGATTTATTAACATAAATAAGGACATAAAAAATAATCATTTTGCACATTAAACATATTTATTTTCCATTAGATACAAGCCAGAGAAAGATAGAAAAAAGACATAACACAAACATGTCACCACCCTTAAATAAAATGGAGGTAGTTCGACGATGTTGTGCAGTTAGAAGGATCTGTGGTAAACATATTTTATTTGGTGTAAGGCGGTGTATGCAGGGTCTGCTGGCTGGTGCCTGGTGATGTGGTGTTGGTCAGGCCATCGAAGAGGCTTGATGAGACACTGATGTTGTGAAGTGTCGTGTCCTTGGGAGTGGAGCAGTTTCGTTGTGGTGTTGAGGAGGGCAGTAGGTTGGGTGTGGCAGGTGCAGGGTATTGATTGTACAACACAGGTGGTTGGTTCAGATATTGAACCGTGGGCATCTGCTGCAGGGACTGCTGGACATGCTGCACCTGAATGGGGTGTTGCACCTGCTGGAGGACCTGGGGAGAAGCAGACGTGAATGACCTCATGATGTTAATCATGGTATCAGCCTGGGCAGTCTTACCCCGGTATTTCTCCAGCAGGAGCAACATCTCCATTCTGCTGTGGCCCCACACGCTGGGGTCCTGCTTGCTGGACTCGGTCGTAATTGAACCGAAGAATTGCTTCCAGGACTCCTCCTCCCTAGTGCATGGCTGAGGGGTAGCGAACTTGTCCACCATCCTCCGGACACCACTGACCTGTTCCTGTAGCTGTTTGGGGAGAACCAGGAGTGTTATAGTAGTGTTGTATTATTTTGATTGCATCGAATAATAATACTAATATTCATTAAATATTTATAGATACTGCAGCCGCCACCTGAAAATGTCAAGAGGAACATATTATACATGCACTTTATACTTAATTGGTCTACCCTACTTACACATAACATTATACTGTGGAAGTAAATTTATTTACCTGTTTCCGGACAACGAAGCCGGGTCGACCACAATGAAATACCTAAGGTTTATCAATAAACACAAACTCCATATTCTGAATATGCTTTAACCCTTAATTAGCGGCGAGCAACATAAGTCGAGTTAAAAAAAGCTGGACTATGTGGCGGCGCTCGACATAACTCGAGTGGCAATTTCAGCACGTAATGTGGCTGAGAGAGAGAGACAAGTGGTGGCAGGAGACTAGCGAGCGTATGACTGCTCCAGACCACCGCGGCGAACCTACTGACACAAATCTCAGCTCCCTCCTCCCTCTCTCACTCGCTACATACTCAATTATGTACTGAAAGTACCGAATTACCTGCTTTTTGCACTCGCGTTGCACGGTTATTGCAAGAAAACTATCCATCATACAAGGATCGTTATGGTGTCATTCGAAAGCTCTGTTTATGCCCTTTCAGGGATAGGTACTTGTTTTACGTTCTGGGTCTTATTTAGGCATGAAAATGATCACGTAAACAGCCCTATTTTGGCTAAAAACACCCCGCTGTGCGGTACACATAAATAAACCGCATAGGCCGCTCGTAAGGTGTTAAATATGAAATCTGATTTCTACTTACAGTCGCCATGACGGAGGTGGCCTCGGTCAACACGTCACCAGTGTTGTGCTGACGGCGCTGTGACTGGCTACCCCCAGATGTTTGGCGCGAAGGGCCTGGGACTGCGGCAGGTGCATCCTCCTCCTCGTCATCCTCCTCGCTCCCACCATCTTCCGGCACCGTAGCAGTGTGCTGTGCCTGCAGACCAAGGAAAGCTTTTATTTATTATGTTAAAGTGCCTATCTATGTATTTTGTATTGATACTTAATAAAATCTGTAAACAACTCTAGTGTGTATATTTCCACCATGTCTGACAATAACTATTACGAAGGTATGAATTACATACATTATAAATACGGTTTTTAAGCAAAGGTAAAAAATTATTTCATAGGTAACAATATATATTGCAAAAGGCTGACGGGTTCTAGAACAGTACAGAAAATGCCACACAAATAGATGGATTAACCATAACCAGAGATGAATCTCATTATATATAAAGGTATATACCGAATTATGTAGATATTAAAATGTAAAACAGGCAAAGTAAACAAACAATAACTGGGACAAGGACAATATAGGGTCAAATTAAATTATCGAAATCGCTATACTTACTAAAATATTATTATTTATAAACCCTATATATAATTACTAAAATATAATTATGTGTAAACCCTATATAAACCAAAGGAAATTACAATACTTGAACATACCTTTCTACAACCAATGTTCCGGGGTTTGTGCCGGACGATGTGGGTGGCCAGGAAGGAAAACACATGTAAAATCCACCTATCCCTCTCCGTCACGGTCTTGCTGGCCCCCGAACCGCTCTTGGGGGAAGTCAGCTTCCCGTACCGCGTCCTCATTGTGTCGAGGAAGTGCCGAACCTGATATCCTGTGGAAGAGATGTTTCTGAGTTCACACAGGCATAAAATCATTTAATATAAGCATTGGCTAGCTAGCTCAGACAAAATACTATCATACAACATACTAGAGTGAACAAGTGGCAATTTCGGACAATATAATATATATT
This sequence comes from Paralithodes platypus, assembly GCA_032716605.1. Taxonomy (NCBI): domain Eukaryota; kingdom Metazoa; phylum Arthropoda; class Malacostraca; order Decapoda; family Lithodidae; genus Paralithodes; species Paralithodes platypus. The sequence continues at coordinate 24,607,438 of CM064575.1, read as the reverse complement.
CTCCTCACAATCTAGTGAACGCATGGGTATATCCTAGAATATTATTGAATGAACACATGGCAAATACAGGCAATTTAACAAATAAACACTGAACTTGAACACGGCACTGAATTATTACATATTAATATATATATAGACTTCGCAATTGTTTAATCGGAGGCCTCTTTTTCTAGTTATTATAAACGTATTCTATATTGCTTGTATATGATATATAGAAGCAATATAATTGTTAAATTGAAAAACAAATACATTTTCTTTGAAGAGGCCATACACAATAAACAATTATTAGACTACACAATAAACAATTACCATAGACTAACCTGGAATGGGTGGGGTCATGGAAGAACCCTTCTCCTCGTAGAGGCGGTTTTTCTTGGTGACGTCCTTGTAGTCCCTGCGTGTCTTCTGGTAGAGAATGGGATTCTCCTTATACCATTCCCCCAGATCAAGTTCTATATGATCCTCCAGGAGCAGGGGCCTGATGTTGGCCTTCGTCGATGGGGAACGCTTCTTTTTTGCACCAGCCACAGCAGCCACCTGCCTATCTTCGCCGCCCCCGTCGGTGTCACCATCGGATGATGTTGTCTCATGCTGCTCTTCTTCTGAATCACTGGGGGCCGGATCCACAACCACTGTTTCTTCGTTGTCCAGGCTGATGACAAGTGTGGGTGACTGAGGGGCACCCTGGTGCTCTACAACAGCAGGGCGCTCCTGTGTCTCCTCTACTACCTCCATCACCTGGCTGTCTAGGGTGTCCTGGTGCTTCTTTGTGTTTATTATGATGCATCGCCTCTTCTTGGAGTCAGACTTAGGCATAACGTAGGCTCGAGGTTGGAGTAGGGTGGAGGTTGGAGGTTGTGCGAGGTGGTTGTTGCGGTGACGGCGGCTTGGGAACTGAGGTAGGACCACACGCGGCTGGCTCTTTTATGGACGCTTGGTGGGCGGGGACTAGCGGGGGCGCACGGGGTGATCACGTGAGGCGACGTTGCCAAGTCGCAGTCTCAACTTTCAAATATTTTGGTCTGGGCATAGACTACGTCTGGTAGCGTCTAGGCGCCACATAGATGCTTATACACGGCGCCTATGCGCTGACCCGTCACGTGGGTGATCCGCCCTTGAACCGAGTTTGGCGGTTGGTCCGTTCTGATCCGTTTATTTTTGGTATGTCAAAAATGCATGGCTCCCTCGACGCCGCGGACCGTGCTGTGGCGTCACTGTACGTTCATGAACAGACCATACACGTTTAGGTCGGAGACCTTGCACGATTGCATACGTTTTCAGTGGTCGGGGGAGGACGGGAGGTCAAGACGGGAATGTGTGAACCGAGCTTTAGGCAGTGTAGCTGTAGATAAATTATTATGTCCCAAAGAATGCCCTGAGGACATGACCTTTGACTGATCGGCTGGTGGGAGGCAGTTCCAAAATGGTCTTTTTGCTGTGGTGGTAGAGGTAGTACCGTAATTCATCCATTGTTCTGCATGAGGTTCCTGATTTGTACACATTCACAAGGAACTCTTCCACCAAGATGAAGTTAATACAGTTCAATTCCTTTCCAAAATCAATCAGATAATGCACCCGAGCCAAGCTTGACTGACGTTTGGCTGACAGCGGGGGAGGGATGAGGCTGGATGATGATAAACAGCTGCTGGCGCCACAAAAGGTGAATTATGAATGTTCGTATTACTGACCTGGTCTGACATACCTGATCGCCAGGATGACACACGGTAGTTACCGAGCCTCTCATGATGGCCGGCAAAATAAAACACCGAAATCGAGGCTTAAGCAGGAAAACCAGATATAAAAGCCAATGCGCTCAGCCGAGATTTTGATGGGGCAATTATACAATAGAGTTTTTCTTAGTTTACTTGTATTCGGCTAGAGTATAGTGACCCTCTAAACTAGTGCCATAATTCCTCTATTTTATTTTACAAAATACATAGTTCTCAAAAACACATAAAAGATTAAAGAGAAAACACATTGATATGATATTACGACATCAATAAATTATGGTCGTGACTTTACCTCTGACGTCTTAGTACTTTTATAAACAAAGATCCTCCGTGGAAGCCGATAATATTGTGCTTGCGTTTATAATGTGTGATAAGCTGCTTTGATTAATATCGTTAATGCACTAAAGCTGTACTTACTCATCGAAAGTAGGGGGAAATTGCGCAAAAACATTCCTGGAGTGAGATGAACGATGAGGCGAAGTAGGAACATTATCGAGCCGCCCTACTGAAGGTGCCATGAGTGAGGAAGGACTTTATTAGGGGTTATTAAACTGATGGAGTGAAGGAGGTATTACAAGGCCGCCGAGGGAGCAGGAACTGTCGACGGGATGGAGTGGTAGTGGTGGGGAGAATGTGGGAATTAGCCTCTTCTGTACCGGCGACGCTTTGTTTTTCTCTTCCTCTTTATTCTAGCTCTATGTAGACGCGTTTGTGCAGTTTAAGAAGGATCTGTGTTAGTAAAAAGGGTTAATTAATATAGTTCGAAACCTGTCAATTGCTGTAGGCCCTTGCTGAACTGAATACAATCCTCTATTTGTAGCCAGTATATAATTAAAAAGGACGGAAGTGGTACTGAACGGGTTAACTGCATTTAATCCTGTCGTGGTGTTTTAGGGATTCTCACTGTTTCGTATCATTTGTTTGGCGATCGTAAGACATTTCGCACCATTAGTTGAACGATTATATAACATTTAGCTACATGCAGGCGTTGATTTATATCCTGGCGATGAGTATCGAGGCTGCTTTCGGCCGAAACATTTTTCTATCGACTGGATGACTGGATGTGGTGGTGGTTGTGGGTGAAGTAACAGGGAATTAAGTGATGAATCAAACTCTGAACGATGGAGAAATGAGATAAGTAGTATATGAGTGAAGCAGATGAAGATGGGGCTGTAACGTGAGGAAAGTGCCGAGGAAGGAAGTGTGAAGTGCTGGTGATGGATGAACAGTTCCTTCAGAATGACGGACGAATCAGTACCTTGGTTGTAAAATTAACCCTTTCGGTACCATGACGTACTTTTAGTCATTATATTGTTACCGTTAGACGATTTTCTTTAACTTATAATCTCCCTCTAGTACCGGTACTCAAATGGGTAAATACGATATCATTAATCCCTCTTAATTTAATAACAGGTATTTCTTGAATCGCATAAGATCATCTAATTTTAGCCAGAACCAAAGGTAAACAGGCGTCATCGTGCTGAAGGGGTTAACTGGAAACCGGGAACAATGTCGAGACTATAATATTAATCCTGTATTCTTAGCCCTCTCAGTACGAGAGGCTTTTTAGTTTTGAAATCGCATAGTGTAAGCCAGAATACAAGCTAAAACAAAATATCCTTGCACAGTGGAGTACTCTTGGCCTATTGGACGTGTTTCCTAAACATACTTAAATCTGCTTTTGACAGCCAGAATCACTGACAAGTTGACTTCATCGTAGAGCACAGTGAATATTTTCTCATAGATGAACGAACAAGTCGTAAATAATGTGCTGTCTTAGCCCCATACACATTATCATTTATCACTGGCATTCATGAATCAAATCATGAATAATACTCGGCATTCAAAGCTGATGCTGTGTCCACACTTCAGGTATAGTAGCCTCGCTCATTGGTAGTATGTCAGTGATCCCTGAATAGAAACCGTGTAATTCTATATAATAGTATAAAAAACTTTTATTGTGAGAACTAATTATAGCAAAATTACTTAGCCAATCCTATACAATTGATCAGTTATCATGGCGAAGTAAATGACAAGCACAAAATTGTGGTTCACGTCCGTGAACGAAAGAATTCTTCTAATTTAACATTCTGTTGGTTTTTCTGGACCCCCTTCTTCCTCATGTTAAGCCCCATTAGTTTTGTCAGATTATAAGACGTTCAATCATCTCCCCTTAGGAGGAAGCTTGGGGGAAGAGGCTAATAGTGCATAATAAGGTGGATGGTGGGTGATATACGAGTGAGGGATAGCTATCTATATAAGCTTATCTCCCGGGGTGTGTGACAGCTGAGCCACTGAATTATTTATCCTTTTGTCCCAGAAACACGGCTAACCTCGGACCGTCTGATCGGCGATCTTGCTAGCCATTCTCAGATCATTATATACTCTGTTTCTTCTAAACTAGGCCTCCGAGCTAAAGGATTATGTTAGGATATAGACGATCTTACTAGCCAGTCTTAGATATTATATACATTTTGTTCTATACTAGGCCTCCGAGCTAAAGTATTATGTTAAGTGATATGTACCTTATTATCATATTACTGTACACCATATATATTGAGTTTCATATATATAATATAAATTACTGCATCCCTTAGCAGCTGACTTATCCATACATAATTGAAGTATGAACCATACTATATCCGTACATCATTTATATATGCCAATGTTTCTTAAGTAGCAACATATTTTACTACAAAATTCCATCTTACTCCAATAAGAACTATGTTGACATGGCAATTTACCGTCGACAAAACATTATAACCCCTGTTTTCGGTTTTAGCTTAATTTGTGTTCCCATATGCATGAAGGAGACAAAAGGCAAAATTGCCTGTAACAAGTGGCCCCCCACCCCCAAGGTTGTTAAAAGTGATAGAGAGCCAAAATCAAGGTACGTTAGAGGTGATTTAGGTGTGTTGGAAAGAAGTTTGGTGTGCTTGTTAAGTGTCGTGAAATTAATATAGGCGGAGGTGGTGTTTGTGAGAGTTAGCTGGATTACTCTGTGTAGGTGAGGCACAAATAGAAACGGTGGGGAAAGCCAGGCAAAATAAACAGAAGTTCTAGCAACTCCTTATCATATACCTATATTGCTTCTCCTGGATACTGCATATTAATACTCTTTAATCTGGCGTAAAAGCTAATAAATCCGAAATCAATTAAAACAAAATCAATTCCGCAGCAGTTCTCGCATTAACATGCTAACGGGGCGAAAGAGTTTATCGTCTTTTCTCTATGTTAGCCTGTTTGCCACCTCGCTAGCCACTCTCGGCCAACTTTCCTAATTTTTCTCCATAATGTCCCAACACAGTGCCGGAAAAAACAGCCATTTTATCGTTGGAAAGGCAAAGTGATAGTCCAACTGACCAGCCTCCAGCGATTGGTATCACACTTTCTGATAGTTGGGACTTTCTTTCAATAAGCTACTACTGTAGCTGTGCAACTCTGTAACTCTCACACTCTGTCCAGTACATTATGATTAAAATGGATGGATGACTCACAAAACTTGACCCACCAGTTGTCACCACACGATAATAGGTTTGACCAGGAAGTAATTTACTTTTAACATCTTGGGTCCACTTGTGGAGACTCCCTGTTTGATATTCCTCACTTAAAGTACCGGTAGTCTAATTCCAAGTTGTTTCATTATCACACTGTTCATTAATTAAGTAAAAAAAATAACTTAAAGTTACGCTTCATTATGAAGTTGTAAATCGGACAATAATGATCCAGAATACCAAGAACATTTACAAATCTAATTAGCTTCACTAAAAGTTGCTTAACCCCTTCTGTACCGGTGATGTACTTTCCATTATATTCTGGCATCTATTAGACGGTTGTGTACAGCTTAGTAAGGACGTCTACTCATTGAAAGGCAACATACTATCTCAATTAAGCCTTCTAACTACCATATATCCTCCTAAGCTTCATAAAATCGTCTAAATGTAGCTGAAATAAAATATAAAAGACGTCGCCGGTACAGAAGGGGTTAATCTAAAGTCTGGATGTTAAGGAACGTAACTACACTTTTAAGCAAGAAAATTACTCATATTATAAAGGTAATGTTTTCTGGAGGATAAATGAACAACTACATCTCCACCTCTCAGCCTAACGTTTATCCATTATAATCCTTGCACTTAATCCCTGTAGGTCTTAATAGGCGACAGTAGGGTTGAAAGTTTTATATATCGTCATATATATCTATCTATCTATCTATCTATCTATCTATCTATATTTATCTATATGCTCAGGCCCAATCTCCATTTGTCCTATTTTGTTTATATTTGTATTTTCTATTTTACTTCATTTTATTATTTTGTTGTTCTTATTTTCTTGGGGGTGGACGACTCAAGACAGAACAAGAACAGGGAAAACATAAAACACAACACAAAATAACGAACAAACACAGACAAAACAAAAAATTCACACACATCTAGATCACCCAGGAGAATACCCAGAGACCAGGGTCACCAAGGTCGCTCCAGCACTCCCCCGGCCCCTGATCACCCGGAGAGGCTCCGATCTCGGCAGACAGACATGCAGCGGAGCCAAAGCCACAAGCCCGCCCACCACACTTACAGGCGCACCCTTCATATTAATCGTCTCCCCGGGCCAGGCGCCTGATGGACTATTATCTAGTCCAACTTGCGCCCGACCCCTTCCCCCAAATGACCATGTGTTCACTCAACTATTCACAAGCATTCTCCATTCATTCCTGTTTATTACCACTTCCTTTGCCTGATCTATAGTCATTCCTCTATCATCCAAAGCTTGTCTTACACTGTCTCTCCATCTCAATGGGGGTCTTCCTGCCCTTCTATCTCCCCTTGTATCTGACTCACATATTCTCTTTGTAAGCCTTTCATCTTCCATTCGTTCAACATGACCATACCAGCTCAGCACCCTTCTGTCCACTCTGGCTGACAAATGTTCCTGCTGCCCCACTCTCCTACGTATCTCGTCATTCCTCAATCCGTCTCTACGAGTAACTCCACACATACTCCTCAAGCAGCTCATCTCCATCACATCACATCACATCACTGTTGGCACAACAATTCCTTGATACATTCTACGTTTTACTTTCATTCTGAGATTTATCGTCTTCCACATACTTCCCATTGCTCCAAAAACCTTCCTTCCTTAACACACTCTCTGTTTTACCTCCATTTCCATTACTTCACTCTTGCTTATCGATCCTCCTAGATATTTAAAACACTCTACTTGTTCCAATATTTCCCCATCCAGCCTCACATCTAGATTCACCCTACGATCACCCCTATTACACACCATTACTTTACTTTTATTGACGTTCACCTTCAGTTTTCTCCTCCCACAAACCACTCCAAACTCTTTGACTACCTGCTACAATTTCTCCTCAGAATCCGCCACCAACGCTGTGTCATCAGCGAACAGCAACTGATTCAACTCCCAATCTCTACCATTCTTTCCTACTAAACCCATAGACCAACCCATGAACCCTATATAGACATACCATTATCATATACAATAAGGGAATATACGCTTGTGTTAGGTGTGTACTCAAATACCAACAATAAGAAAACCTCTCTATACCTATTATCAGCAACTGGGTGATGTAGGTGACAAGTGGTTTTGAATGTTTGATGGTTCATAATTTAGATTTAAAAATAGTTACTTCTATATAATTATATATATAATATATATATATATATATATATATATATATATATATATATATATACAGTATATATATATATATATATATATATGTATATATATATTTATATGTGTACTGACTAATAGCGAGGGAACTGTTGTAATTTAGCCACACACACTTATATATATATTATATTAAGTAATGTTAATAATGGAGTTACCTCGCCTGCTATTTATATCCAGCTCTAAATAAAATCGTGAATACTGTAGCCAACACACACACAGACACACCTTACACACACACACACAGGCACACCTCACACACACACACATGCACCTCACACACACACACATGCACACACACACACACACACATTAACAATAACACACACAAACATACCTCAAACACCACACACACAGTAAAATGAGTAATATTTAGAATGAATTTACCTCGGACAGGTATATATATATCGAGCTCGGACCAACACACTGACATAAAGACGTATAACCCAAGCGCACACACACACATGCATATTCTCTCTCACACATTCAGTGAACTAAATAATATTTACGGTATATATCTCGCATTACAGTTTATCCCTTTCAACATTTGAGGGCGCACTTTCATTTTATTTCTGGTTAACATTAAACGATTTTTGTTATGCCAGTTTCTTGTACTGGGGTTTAATTGGTTTTGATCAAGTGGGCTCTTCCTAACTGGAGAAGTTATATTATTTTACTACAGACACAGAAAGACTTTAGACGATAATTATCACAAGACGTGTATTCATATTCCGTTTATTTACACAAGAATATCGCATACGTAAAAACTAGAACAACAATGGTCAAGAACAAACAATTAAAGTGCACGAACAAGGCTCCACTACGTCTGACTCGCAAGACTGAATTATTCTATGCAACATCTAAGTAAGTATTAGGGACCGCTTTCTAACTGAAAGATTACACTTGTCCTGTATTTATTTCAGAGATAAGAATAGCACTCCTTTCAATCGAGGATTGACACTTGTGCTTAGAAAGGTTATGTAGTAATTATATTTGTGAACTTTTGGTATTTTACCAGCGTAGAGTTGTTTTGGATTTTCGGAGCTAAACATAATTATTATCAGTACTTCCCTGATTCCTTTGAGTTTCACTAGAGCTTCCTTTCTCTCTCTTTTATATACGTGTGCGTAGTATCCGATGTTTCCAGAACACTTTTTATCATATATGCAGTGGATATATATTAATTACTTTCACTTTCGATCTTTATATACTTTCCCTCTGATAATATGCCAAGTATAATTTCATTTCACAGTTAGATCTTTTATAACTTTTACGGTATAATAACTTCACTTTCGATGTGTAAAATAATTAATCCAATGGGTGTAGAATTAGTAATCCAATCTTGGGTAGATCCGCTGGCCTTGGGGTTGTCCTGACGTGACTGGGTTAACACAGTTTAACTAGAGTACTTGGGTTTGAGACCTTAAATCCTATGTTACCTAGCCCAAACCGTGGCAACAATAGAATCGAGCTAATGCAGGAGTAACTCCTGACAACTCTGGTCTTTATAAATACTTTGATGAATTACTTGCAGTTTGGTCTATCCCGGATAAAGCTTGCTAGTACCTGACTGTCTGCTTATATCCACAATAGCACGGGGGTTGGGGTAGGCCGAGAATATTAGATTACTTCACCTAGAAGGCTCTAATAAAACAGCTTGTTGATACCCACTCAAAATAATTATTATCCGTGGGTGGCTACAGTCTAGTAATTGTGTCTACGCCTTGCGATCAACTGAACAACTCTTCAACTGTGCCCTCAACCTTTGAATATGTCCTTTTACCCGGGGTGTAAAGAACAGCTCTAGATTGAGATGTCGATCCTAAAATCTTCCGTCATAGTCATACCGTTTCTCAGGGCCTCGGGGGTGATGTGGTTGAGCATCAGAAAGGCGCCTAGGGGTGGGGTATTGTAGGGTGGTTGAGTCCGTGTGGCCTGGAGGTGGGGTAACATCTGCTAACTGTATATCTCGGCTTCTCTGGTCATGGCGGCGAGGTGGTTGCGCGCTAGAGTGGCGTGGGGGATGTCTGTGTGAGAGAAGAAGAAAGAAGAAGAAGGTAGGTATCTTGGGCTTTGGTAAGTTATATTTGTCCTTCTGGTTTGTTCTGGAGCTGCTTAGGTGGTTTGTAGGCTGGAGGTAGATGGCATGGACAGTTTTTACGTATGCGATATTCTTGTGCAAATAAACGGACAATGAATACACGTCTTGTGTTAATTAACCTCTATTGTCTTTCTTTGTCTGTGGTAAAATAATATAACTTCTCCAGTTAGGAAGAGCCCACTTGATCAAAACCAATTAAACCTCAGTAAAAAACCTGGCATAACATTGGTGGCAGCGGTGGGATATTGTAGGGCGGTTGAGTCCGTGTGGCCTGGAGGTGGGGTGACATCTGCTAACTGTATATCTCGGCTTCTCTGGTCATGGCGGCGAGGTGGTTGCGCGCTAGAGTGGCGTGGGGGATGTCTGTGTGAGAGAAGAAGAAAGAAGAAGAAGGTAGGCATCTTGGGCATCTTGGGCTTTGGTAAGTTATATTTGTCCTTCTGGTTTGTTCTGGAGCTGCTTAGGTGATTTGTAGGCTGGAGGTAGATGGCGTGGACAGTGGTTGCAAGTTTGTAGGTTTGAGATGTTGCAGGAGGAGTGTAATCGGTGAGAAACTGATCGTTGTTCTCTATATAATTGTTTGTCCTCCGTTTGCCCTCCAGTCGTTTTCTTTGATGCTGGGAAGGTGTGGTAGAGAGAGAAAACGACTTGGTGGTGGTGAATGCTGGGGTAACTGTGTCTCTGTTATTGATAGAGGTGTTGGTGGTGGTGTGGCAACATTGTTGGTGGAGATGGTGGTGAAGGTAAAGGTGGAGGTCTCGGTATGGTGGCTGTGGTGGTGGTGTTGGTGATGGTGGTGGAGATGGTGGAGGTAGGGGTGGAAATCTCGGTATGTTGGCTGTGGTGGTGAGAATGTGATTCTGTTATTTCAATTTTATAAAATTTTGGAAGGCCACAATGGAATCAAAGGGGTAAAGTATATCTCCATTAACTTTCTGACTCTCACTAATTCCTCCTAATCTGAAAAAATATTCTACTAATAGTCATAATATAATTAACAAAAGCGACTGAAATCTCTCTTTCTCTCTCACTGGGTGGCTGAGTGCCCCCCCCCTGGTGAACTCCATCCTACCATCAATAACAGTCGTGGGGATACATATCTAATATTTATTAGTGGCCCCGGAATCATTGACGATGCGCCTTAACATTGTTTATGGCCAATCTTTGAACTCAAGCTTGCTTTTCAAACTTCCCGCCCGGGAGAGATCAAAATACGATTGCCACACATCGTGAGCGAAACTCTCTTAAAAACCGCTCACGGACTCGTCCTATATGATGTGGGTACCACTACTAGAAAAAACTAGCAAAAAATAATAAAAATAAAAACATTAACCCACTGAGCCCCAGCGACGCACTGTTTGCATCAGCAATGTATGTAACGCTAAACCCCAGCGACGCATATGTCTGCGTCAGTGTTAATTACTCCGGTCCTATGGCACCTAGAGGGCTCAGATATGTATGGGAACTGTGCAAGTATCCCACGCAACCTTGACGACAGTTGAAAACTCTCAAAGTCCAACCGCGTGTGCGTGAGCGCGCAAAAACATGGTTTTTGGGTGTTTTTGCCTTCAATTTTTTACTCTTGTAAAATCCGCTTTCGGGGGCTCCGTAGGACCAATTTTTGACCTTTTTGATAGTTTTTTTGTGGTTTTTCCTTCATTCCTAACCCATTCGCTATTGTTTCTGGAAAAAAAAAATCAAAACCTGCTGGTCCCTGGGTGTACATTTATTTATACTTAGCTGGGGCTCAGTGGGTTAAGCTTGATCTTAGCATTGCGTTCCCATGTGTCTGCTGTTCCGCACGCTTCGCCTCCCTCATCGAAGCGATCTCTCGTCCTTATTCCTCCCGGGCCCACTCGAGTTAGTCGTGTCTTGAGGGCGCTCCAGCTCTCCTTTATTCTTCACCCCCCTCAGACATGGTGAGCCTTTTGCTCATATGTACATGATAAGTGCTGAGGATAGGTAGCTTATAGACTAGGAGTAGGCTGTGAACGTCCTTTCGCGGGCCCAGGAGACTGTTTTTCTGGGTACTGTTGTAAAGGCGAGTGTGTTAGGCGGAGTCCTCGTTGTGATAAGGTGAGGCTCACACGTGCTTTTTTCATTATCCTAGCTTATGTTAGTTCACTGTTAGTCATGAGGCTTCTTGTTAGTGAACCGGGGCTTGTTGTTCGGTCCGTTTTGGGTGTTCAACAGTATGGCACGTGGGCTAGTGCTCGGGGATTTTCTCACTTAGTTGAGGGGTCCTGCACGGAGCCATGCTGCTCTTCAACCTACGCTTCGTGATTACTACGTGTTCTCTGAGTCTACGCTGGATTGCAGGTTTGTGCTATTATATGATATCAGCGACACCTGCCTCCATCTAGTTGGACTCATGTAGGTTGCGTATATATGGCTAGGGAGTGTTATTATTGATATTATATTATTCATATATAACTATGCCATATGTGTGCACGTTGTATTGGGATCTGTTCTGGGGGGTTGGCCCTTCCGGCGGGATTTATAAAAGTGAGACTTAATCAACGTGCCTCTAGTTGTTTCAAGCGGTTTTCTCGCCGGGACGTTCTCAGAAACATCTAGAGCTATGTATAAAATTCAGATATCCGAGTTTGGTGCAGGATAGTTTGGATTTTGTCTGTTTTGTTTACAGCGTCTAGCATAATTCCGGCTTGACCGGCATTTTACTAAATTGTTTTTTTTTTTGGAGAGTTCGGCTACCCCGCCTCCATTATAAAGCAAATTTTTCCGCCGCATAAACTTAACAGAGAAAACGTTCGTTGCTTGGTACTGTCCAAACGTTACCCCTGGTGGTACATAGTGGGGAGCCACTGCCGCCGGGGAAATAACGGCTGAGCCGAGAAACGAACTCACCCATTCCTATCTTGTAGCTTCTCAGTTATCTGTATAGCTTAAATTAAGGTGCTGGTCCGCTGCGGGGAAAGATATTAGAACCATTGTAGCGTTGGTCGCCGGATTTAGGTCTTTCATAACAAGACGGGATGAGGTCAGTGTTGGTCACTTTGGTAAGAAGTTATATACTCAAGTAGCACATGGTAGGCTACTAACTACTCACTTACATTTCTGGGAATGTACTTAACGTAAGGGGAACTAAGATTGTCTAGTGTTATTCAACTTTTTTTGTTTTTTTTTCTCTATATCGTTGGAGATATTTTTAACATTAGCTTTTCCAGCCTAGCGTGTCCTTATGAGCATTGATTCTTGGAAGTCGGGACACCTAGGAGGATTTGCATCTCTTTGGCGGGAGGGAGCAATGGATAAAAGTGCGTTTTCATTGAGCTCGGCTTTGGGTTGCAAAAATTAAGCAGTAATCGGGCATCTCCTATGTTTTAAATGCGTACCGTATTTGGATCGATCTCGTGGTCGTTGGCTCTCTAAATTATGCCCCAAGTGTTCAGCCTTTCGCAGTGCATGTTTAACCCACTCAGATGGTCAGTGTAAGACAATTCTGCTCCATATTCAATCTTGTTATGTAACTTACTGTAAGACAGTGGCCCACAAATCTTTACAATTGGATGACCCATTATTAGAGGATTTTCTGAAAGTGCCGTCGGTTACTTCACCCTCAGCGGCTGAGACTCATGAAGCTCCCTCTCGCCACACCAAGCGACCTAGGACCAAGAATCCGCCGGATGTACCCTCCTCGTCTTCCCGGCGTGATCGGTCCCGCTCTCCCAGACATACTTCTAGGCCCAAGTCGCCCACTGTGCAACACGCGTCTAAGAGGCCACTTACTGATTTTACCGCCGCGCTCTCCTCTGGCGATGACAAAAACAGGAAGAAGCAGTCTAAAAGATCCTCCTCGTCGAAGACGGAAGCTCACCCTCCACCTCAACCGGAACCAAAGTCTTCGCCGCACCAGTAGACACATCCAGCAATGTCTCAGGCCACTCTCACCGGTTTACCATCCCACACCGGGTTCAGCCAGAACCTAAGGTCTTCCCGGTATTGAGAGTGGAGAGGGGTAGCAGTGTGTTTTCTCGCCGGCAGGAGGATGAGTGCTCTTCTGACCATCCCGTCTCAGTGCAAGACCATATGGAGTATGAGATACCGGATCTAAATCTGTGGGACCTCTCTGAGTCCAACGTTCTCGACGACTCGCAAACAGAAACACACAATTCCGCTGCCCGGGTCGGCGAGTCTCGGTTGGAGGCTTTACCGGCGCCCCCAACCCGGCCACCGGATCTAATTTACACCACATAGGGGTAAACGCCGAGGAGGAGGCGCCTGGCCAGCGACCTTCTTCCCGGCACTCGGGAACGCAGGACTAAGAGATGTCACAGTCCACATCCCAATCAGACCAACAGGTTAAGGGTGAGCGGCAGGTAAAGGTTTCGGCACCTGTAGCCCCGGCGGTGCGACCTCTAGAGCAAGTGTTAGTTCAACCTCAGGTTAACGTAAACGTACCACCTCCCTCCCACTGTCACTCCGGAGGCCTCCACTTTGGGAGCCGTGGCTCTTTTGCCATCCAATCTGAACATATTCTCGGATTTGCTTCCCCCCCCACTTGACAAATACATTCCTAGTGTGACGCTCCTGCATAGTAGCCACGTGCGGGCATGCGCGCGCGTCGGTTGCCCAGCCGTTTAGAAACCGGCTGGCGGCAGCCGGCTTTTGCTTAGTATATATCCTACGATAATGTAACTAATGTCTGGGATATTCTTATGTTTCACAGCTTGAAGCTGCCCTTATTCTTAACCAACGCATCTTAGTATATTTTATTCTCGATAGTTGATTGTTTCATTATAATATATAAGATGTAAGTCTAGTGAGAGTGGGAGGAGACGAGCAGGAGAGAGAGACCGGCTGGGGGACGTTGCTTCGCACGGAGAGTCCAGCTTGGGACGAGCCTGATGTTGCCATATTACCTGTCACCCTACCTGCGTCACGTGCCTGTTTGTCATACAGTCTGGTTATTGCCCGGCATTAATTTCTGTCTGGGTGCTGGGTGCATGTGTTGTATCTCCATCTTGAGTATATCTGCTGGACTTTCCATACCTAGCCCCTCTTTCCAATCTGGTTCATCTACTTGGTTTTCCCTATTAGGGAAGGTATTTTTGTCTTCCTTGAGTATTGTGTCTTAGATAAAAACAAAGTTCTGGGTGAATTAATTTTGCAAAGAACGTTAAGGTATATGAACGTAAATTAGTTATATAGATTAACAGATAGTTAAAAAGCGAATAAAAGTGCGAATAGTTAAACAAAACTTGAAAGTTAAAAGTAACCCAAGGTTATAGGTATGTGCATTACTATCATGTACATATTATAGTACTTACACTTGGCACACCAATATATGCATTTTACTTTATTACAAGGTTCGTTATGATCCCAGGTTATACATATACCCAGTAAAGGCAATCCATTACCTAAAGGCTAAGATCACCATACTACCTTAACCCTTCACCACCATTATTTAATTTTCATCAATTCTGGTTACCATTAGACGATTTTCTTTAGTTTGATTTACCTCAAAGGACTCCAAGGGTAAACATTATCAATAAACCCTCTCAATAACGTAGGTCATTATTAACCTGCATAAGAACGTCTGATATTAGCCAGCATTAAACGTAAACAGGCGTCATGGTGCTGAAGGGGTTAACCCTTTGAATACCAGCGACGTGATCCATATTATTTTAACTAGATTTAGACGATATTATGGAGCTTAGGAAGGAGCTATGACAGTTAAAAGGGTTGGTCGAGATAGTTTGAAGTCTTACTATTACTAGAGGTCCTGCCTAAGCTGAATAAAATCGTCTAATAGTTGCCAGAATATGATGAAAAGGACGTCCCTGTTACTGAAGGGGTTAAATTCTATTGATTGCTCCTGCCCTATTACTTCTTCCGTATTTCTTGCAGAAGTTAGTGAACGAGAACGTCCCTCTGTAGGCTCCTTAGTTGGTTGACGGTAACTTGTACTGCTTAACATGTTGACGATCATGACGCATGTTGACAGTTTATTCTGACTATCATTAGATGAGTATATACAGCTTAGGAAGGAGTTGTGGGAGTTAAAAGGGTAAAGACTACCTCTATTCAACCCCTGACTTCCAAATACTCTTCCTAATCTGAATAAAATCGTCTCATAGCAGCCCGAAAATATGAAATAAATGGTCCGTAGATCTCCAAGGAGTAAATATGTGCTCTCCATTATCAAAATATCTACATAACAATTCATAGTTTCTAATCATCCTAACAAAACTTTTAGGTCTAACCTATTTTAGCGTGCTTACTGTAGCTGTCGTTTACTTTAGTATTGATCATCAAATGGTGACCTATTTCAAGTTTTCATCTGCTTGATGGGATTAGACAATTATCCTCAAGGTGTACAGCAGTTAGATTAATCCTATCAAGACCATCACGCCTCGTTACCTTTGATTCTGGCTAAAATTATACGATTTTATGCAGCTTACCCCTTTCACGCTCATATGATGCAGAGGTTGCCAGATTAGCAATAAGAAATAGAGTTCTCTCACTCTTATAATTACCTCTCCAAAATTAGTGTTCTGCCCACAGCTAACTCAAAGACAACTGCAGAGGTTGAAGTAACTAAACTAAAGGTTTCTAAATACCCCTGATGGTAACAAAGGCTTTAAAGTATCCCTAATAGGCTCAAAATCGCGTCATATGTCGGAGAGGGTTAAGAAGGACCTATGTTAGTAACCCCCTGAATCCTAAGCGATTTAATAAGAAAGTACACTCCAGGACCAACCACTTGTCAATTTAGTTTTTCCTGAAAACACATGGGATAGGTTAGTAATGAAGAAAAAACAACATAAAACCGCTCACCTAGGTCATTTGGGGGTCCTGGTGGGCGGGGGAAAGTCACAATTAACATGGGGTGATGGGTAGGCAAAATACTGGAAAATACCTCCCGCGCGCCCACAATCAAGTGACTGGACTTGGAGGGTTGCCAACCATCGATATTGTTCTGTGGGATCCTGAAGTAGTTCCAATACAAATCTGAACCCTCTAGGTGCCATAGGACAAGAGTAATTAAGGCAGACGCAACCGTTGCGTCGCTGGGACTGGGCGTTACATACATAGGCGACGCATAATGTGCGTCCCTTGGGTCCAATTGGATAAGAGGGTTTATAGAGATCGTATTTACCCATTTGAGTTGTAGAGGTAGATTACATGCTAAATAAAATTGTCTGATGTTAACCAGAATATGATAAAAATGACGTAATGGTGCTGAAGGGGTTAAATGGTCCAATATCAAAACTTACCTTAAACCACTGGGCACCAGCGCTGCAGCATATTCGTCAGCAATGTATGTAACGCTAAACCCTAGAGCTGCATAGGGTGCGTCTGCACTGTCGACCTTATTTACTCTTGTCGCATGGTACCTAAAGGATTCACATTTGTATGGGATATACCTTATGGTGTTGCCAAACAGTGGAAATATATGGCAACACCCAAGTCCAGCCGTGGTGGGGAGTTGAGAGTGGGACGCACAGGAGGAGGGGGAAGACAGTTTTCCCGTTGACTTCGCAAGTGTCTAACCTACCTCGTCGCCTTGTGATGGAATAAAGGGAAGAGAGTGTGTATCCCTCCCCCACTGCTCCCCATGACATAGTTGACTCCCCACCAAGTGGGGAAGAGGAGGAGGAGGAGGAAGATGACCCCGACCCCATGGCATTCCTCAAAATTCCGCCAGACCATCGTCGGGGTCAGAAGAGACGAGCTGAAGATGAGAGGTGTCATGTTGCTTCTAAACAACACCTGCGGTGTGTTTCTCCCCACCGCCTGCCTTCACCACCACGTCACACACTCCCCACTAAAAGTACAATGTGAAAACCCAAATGTTTAAGTAAAAAGTGCCTAAAACAATGTGTAAAACTCATATTCTAACTATGAGACATACGATAAAGTACAACATCAATAAACAGAGTGCGTGAGAGAGGCATAATAAAAGTGAAAGTGTGAAGGGGGAGTCGGGTGTCAGTCAGCTGGCCGTGTGTACGTGCGTGGTTCTTGGGCAAAGATGGCCGCCGGTCGCCATGGTAACCAGGACGCGCGCGGGCTTTGCCACTCGTCGTCATTTATAAAACTTGAATCTATGCACTTATCACACTGTAACTTCACTTACAATGACATTATGTGATACATGTTGCTAATAGCCCCATTAATTACTATTTCCATTCACTTATTCATAGCCTCCGATAGTGCAATTGGAATAATTGTACATGCTAAGATTGGTATGCAGGATTCGAAACTGCATAATAAATCGTAAGCTAGTGCAACATTCTTTAACTGTCTTCGTGGTGCAATGCATAAGTGTGTTGATTTTCGGTGTGAGTATCCTGGGTTCAAATCCCCGGACTGCCTGATGTGTTTGTTAGCTTCATTAATCGAGTTTAGGAATAAAGTTGGTTAGTGGAGAGAACATAATAATATGAACCTATGAAGGCACACATAATGCTTGGGTGGTGTAAATAACCGTCACTCGAAAATTGGAAGCATCGTACATCAGCCATGCTGCCTCACCCAGTTATGATATGCTGGCGCGGGAGGTTTGAAAAAGCGCCCCAGGGCACCAGCTGATGGCTGAGGCCCCACCCCTTAGGACCCCTAAATGACCGAAGTGAGTGTTTTTTTTTCCTTCATTTCTCACCTATTTAAGCTGTTTTAGGGAAAACAAAATGTTTTCCATTTTCGGTTGGTCCTGGAGTGTACATTTATTATATATTAGCTGGTGCCCTGTGGGTTAACTATAATTCACTCTGATATTATATATATATTTATCAATATAACTCTACTATACCCTGTTCCAAATTCATAAACCCTAACCTCTGTAACTCAAAAAGGGCTAGAGGAAAAGGGCTGTAAACTTTCACACCTATTCCCTGGCTGACCCTTCCCATATGGTGGAAGTATTAGCCCGAATACCCTAGTCACTTGTGAGTTATAGAGACTAATGTTAGAGTTTTGGACTATTTATTTGGAACAGGGTATACTACTGTGTGATTTTTAACTAAATCCGTGTATCACTATGCCCACACTGGCTAGATCACCCTATATACTTATGATCCCTATGTGTGTATTCTGACGGACTGGTAAACAATATGTACACCGGAAATGACACCCTTGGGGATGAATGGAGTACAGACCCTATAACAAACAGAACGGACAACTGACTGCATGATTGTGCTATGGAAATAATAGTACACTTTGTATGGATGTACACTTGTACAGTATATACTCCTACATATACCCCATAGCTGGGGGTAGCCAACTCGAGACAGAGCCTGAACATAAACAACAGTTAAAGTTCCAATTTGGTGCCACATAGTCTTTTTAGGCTTGGTGCGAATCCCTATTTTAATGATAATAAAATTCCAATACCTTGGGTCCGGGACCACTTTCGCGTTTCCTCGCTCTTTACTCTGTCTCGTTTAGTAGGTGAATTTTAGAAGGAAATGAGGATTCCTTGACCTTCCGCCCCCGCAGTAGGAAAAGTAGTACAAGAAAAGACACAGACAGAAACGGCTAAGGTTGGATAGAGGATGCCAAACCTCATTCTGGACAGGACCAGCCCTCACTTTGTATGTACTGTATATAATATATATATATACACTATCATAGGTATTTTCTGATCATCACCATCGTTATGTCAGTATTAACCCTTTCAGTATACGATAACGGCATTCATTTTGTTATCATTAATCCGTACAGTCCCAGCGACGCGCCTGACGCGTCGGCGATGTATGTAAGGCACAGCCCCAGAGACGCGCTTGGCGCGTCAACCTAATTGCGCCGACCATAACCTCATGTGTAGCCACTCAAGAGGGCTCAGATTTGTATGGGAACTGTGTACGTATCCCACGCAACCGTGCCGATGGTTGAAAACTCTCAAAGTCCACGTGCGTGCGCGTGAGCGCGCAATAACCTGTTTTTTGGGGATAATTGCCTTCAATTTTTTACTCATGTAAAATACGTTTTCGGGGGCTCTGTAGGACCATTTTTTAAGCTTTCTGAGCGTTTTTTCGTGGTTTTTCCTTCATTCCTAACCCATTCGCTATTGTTTCTGGAATAAAATCATTTTTTGAAAACCGGCCGGGTTCTGGTGAACAAACATTACAAAACTAGCCGGGGCTGGACGGGTTAAACAATTTTATGTCACTTTTCAGAGCTATAGTTTTAATCAAAGTTTTACTAATTTGATTCCTGAAGATCTTCCTAACTTGGAATAAATCGCCTCATGATTCTCAGAAAATATTGTGATCTTGCATTATAGGTACCCTACTCAATCAGTTAGTGCTTGAGTACCTTTAACTCTTTCAGTATGACTGTTATATTATTATTTTTGTTTTAGTTAAGATTAAGCGAGTTTAATGAGCTCAGAAAAAAACCTGTGATTGTCAAAATGTTAAGGCTTACTTTTTTATTTGAATATATATATTTTTTGTCATTATTGTATTTTTTAGTTTCTTCCCTAGAACTCCATACAACATAAAAAAAAACATCTCCAAGATCCCCTTTCAAGATATTTTAGTACATTTTTTGGTAGAAAAATGTCCCGGCCAAAGGCCGATCCCTCCTAAAATAATGGCTCGTTATCGCTCTTCAGGAAAAACAATCAACACTTAAATGACAAGAAAAGAAAAGGGACGAAAGGTCTTAGAATCACCAAACTAATGGGTCGAACATCTGAAAACCAATGGGATTATGCATGAGGGAGAAGGGGGCCCACAAAAACCAACCTCCCCCCCCTTAATTGATAGATGTTACCCTTTTGTTTATTAGTGGTTCCTTCCATACTGCATACAATTGTCTCGTATTTAACCATATTCTACCATCGTTCCTTTCAATTATTTGACTCCAATTTGTCCTTTGCTACCCATAGATGATTTTTATTCAACTTAAATAGCACCTGTCTGAGTTAACTTCTAGTCATATTACCCTATGTTGATGCGATGTATTTTTGTGTGTTTATGTGGGACCTGCCGCATATTGGCACTGAGGTCTAAGACACTCGCTGTAATCCGGTTTCGATCGGGACGTTGGCCGGTAAAATCAAGGAAGCTTGAATTTGCCGGCCAACTTTACGATCATCCGGCGGACATGCCTTGATCAAACCTTCGGCAGCTGTGGAAATACCACAGGCAGCCGCAGGCGTTACAGAGGCAACCACATGTGTTACGCAGACATCCGCCGGCCTACGTTGGTGTCGTAATCACTCGCAATGTACCGGCGGTTAAGGTTGCAACATGCCCCAGGTAATACTGCGGTTTGCCGGCGCCAAGTGGCGGTGTATGTTGCAGGTGGCCTTTGTCTGACCCGAAGGATTAAGCACGTTGACTGTTACATTCCTAAGTTTGGATGCGGGTGCCATTGTTTTGTCCTCAGACGTGGTGGTGGCATACAGTGGTTTGGGAACGTCGTCCTGCGGTCCAGTCAGCGAGCGATACTTTGCACGCGTCCCCAACTGCTGCTTCTCGGCTGGCCCCATAAATAAACCCCCACATGCCCACACTGCCTCAGTCTCCATTTTGCCTCTCACCTGCACCCATCTACCTCGAAGCTCACCACTATGAAGCACCGTCACAACAATTCGAAGGGCCTACATGTCCAAGTCCAGGTCAACCACACCAGTAGAAGAGGCATTATTGGTTGGATTGTGATGGGCATCTCTGACCAGCCCCTTTTTATATACGCTCCCCCAGCAGGTGAATCTCTGCGTCCTTCGCCGATTGTACCTACATTATCCTGCAGACGCGGTCCGGTTTCACCTCAGACACCCGTAGGTGACCGCCCATCACCTCGCAGGCGCGGCATGCAGCATAGGTACATCTGCGGTGCACGGCGGACCTGCCTGTAGGTTTACCTGCGGTACCTGCATGTAGCCGCCGGTATGCCGCTGTATATCGTGTTCCCTCATGTATCGGAGATTGTCATATTTGTCTTGCACCTTAGTATGCCGCTGGGCATGGTGCCATGACCCGCAGGTTGACCGCAGGTATACTCGCCAGTATGTCTGCAACAGCCGTAACTGCTACTCTGGTATAATTTTTTTGGGATAATCCGGCCTAGAATGGTCCCGTTTGACCAAGTTCACACGCAATTTCCTCATCCCCGACACAGATTGGGTAAATGTGGCAGGGGCTTTAGATGGTAAATTGATATACTTTTTTACCATATCTCAAAGCTCTCTCATGAGCCATATAAAGTCATCTGGTAGAAGCAAAATAGTATAAAGAAGTTGTCGACTGATTACATATATTATTAACATTACTGGTTAAAGATGTCAAAGTCATGATTTATAAAGGCTGTTGAGGGAAAGTAAAAGGGTGGAGTTGTTGATTTATACTCCGAGATGGTGTGAGACATGAGGGCGGAGGTGGCTTAATGTGGGCGGGGAAGAGACGGGGAAAGAAAAGGTGCTTTAGAGTGATAGACTGGTGTATGATGTGTGTGTGTGTGTGTGTGTGTGTGTCGATCAATCTGGGGATATCTTCTTTTTGCTTCAGATGGAGCTACACGTGTTTTTCAAGGAATTATCGATCATCTATATTGTCTTACATATTCTGAGCTGTAAGACTATAATGGCATTATCAGATGGTTGATAACATTATTATGTGATAATGTATATAATCTTTATTCCTCTCGCCCCATTTTTGTCAATTTAAGACCTTTCGTGCCATTTAGGTGTCGATTATTTTATGGCGAGCAAAAGCGAGCCTGTAATTTAGGAGGAACCGGCAGGGACATTTTTGTACCGAAAAATGTACACATTTATCTCGAGGGAGGTCTTGTTTTATTTATGTATTTGAATTTATGTATTTTATTTTTTATTTTTAATATTTATGGAGGTCTAGGAAAAAACTAAAAACCTCCCCTCAATAATTGATATTAAAAACTACTGATGTAAACAGTGCATACAAATGGAAAAGTGGTTTCTTGCTTTGGTAATAATACTCTAGTATTACCAAGAGAAATACATATAGTATCTTTAAAGAGTATGTGATCTATAATATTATCCATGCATATAAAATGCATCAAATAATGAATGCCGTTCATATTGCAAGTCATGAGAATTTTTCGCTGTTGGGTATCGCTAGGTCAACATTCATACACACACTCACACACAGACATACATACAATTATCTGTCTCTCTCTTTCTCTTACCAAAGGAGATAGTCGATAGTAAATCAATGAATGCGTTTAAGAAGAGACTGGACGATCATCTGATTGAGAGTAAATTAATATGAATTGATCAGTAGGTTTGCAAGTGTAAATTCCCTTTCAGATTAATTTCTGTCTATACTCTATAAACACTTTCCTTGTGGACATTTCTTGACCCATAAGATTACAATTCACCCTATTTTCAAGTACCTTTTTAGCAAGAGGAAGTGGATGTTTTTTTTGTTTTTTTTTTGTCTATGTGATTGAGGGAGGCAAAAGGCAGAACTGCCTATAGAGAGTGCCTCCCCCATAATTGAAAGAGTGACAGGACCAAAATCAAGGGACGTTCGAGCCAAAATGCCTGGACACACGGAGTTTGAAGCAATTTAATTCATAGGAAGAGGGAAAGACTGATTCTGGGAGAGAGTTCCAGAGCTCAGCTGTTGAGTAGAAGAAAGTTTGAGAGTAATGTTTCACTCTTGGGTTGGAGAGTTGCACAGAGTATGGGTGGGATTGAGTTGCAAGACGGGTACCACGTGCCCTACGTAAAGGAGGTGGTATACACTGGGAAAGCTCTGAGGAACATTGATTATTATAGTAGCGATAGAATAGCGAGAGAGATGCAACACTGCGGCGGAGAGAGAGAGATTGCAGAGAGTTGGTGAGTGGACGGGAGTTAATGATACGAAAGGCCTTCCTTTCAACTTTGTCTAGGAGAGCGGTGTGAGAGGAACCTCCCCACACATGTGAACAATACTCAATACAAGGACGCACTATGCCCCTGTACAGAGCAAGAAACTGTGCAGGGGAAAAGAACCCCCTAAGGCGGTTGAGCACACCCAGCTTCTGGGAGGCTGCCTTAGCAAGACTGGTAATATGGTCCTTCCAACTGAGAGCAGAAGAAAAAGAGACACCAAGAATATTGAGAGAAGATGAAGGATTGATTTTTGTATTGTTGAAGAATAAGGGATAGTCCGCTGGGAGTTCCTTACGGGTAGATAGATGGAGAAATTAGGTTTTGGAAGCATTAAAGGAAACAAGGTTTTCTCTGCCCCAATTGGAGATCGTATTTAGATCAGAATTTAAGAGTTCTATGGCTTCATTACGTTTGTCGTTGAGGGATTGCTGGCTGGGGCGTTCTGAAAAAACTAATGGAGTAGTGTAAGGTTGAGTCGTCTGCGTATCAATGGATGGGAATTGAGGTACAGTTGAGGAGATAATTTATAAAAATTAGAAAGAGAATAGGAGATAGGACAGAGCCCTGAGGAACACCGGAGGTTATAGGGTGAGGAAGTGAACAATGGCCGTCCACAACCGCGGCTATGGAACGGCCGGAAAGGAAATTAGAGACAAAGGCACAGATGGAGGGATAGAAACCGAAGGAGGGTAGTTTAGATTTGTGCCAGACTCTATCGAAGGCTTTCGATATGTCTAGTGCAGTAGAGAAAGTCTCACCGAATTCCCGAAAGGAGGATGATCAAGAATTAGTAAGATATGAAAGAAGATCACCAGTAGAGCGACCCTTAAGGAAGCCATACTGGCGATCTGAGAGCAGATTATGAGAAGAGAAATGCTTAAGAAATTTGGAAGCAAGAATAGTTTCAAGAACTTTAAAAGACAAGAGATGAGAGCAATTGGACGATAGTTGGAGGGTTGAGAGCGGTCACCCTTCTTTGGGACAGGTTGACTGTGAGCAAATTTCCAGCATGAAGGGAAGACGTTAGAGGATAGACAGAGACGAAAGAGTTTGCCTAGGCAGGGAGTCAGCACGGAAGCACAGTTTTTGAGAACAGGAGTTTCTGAACCATACGCCTTATTAGTATTAAGCCCAGAGAGGGAGCCTTCTACTTTGTTGTCCTATTCTTCTACTATAAGCTATTCCTCTCTAGTAGTAATGAAGCCACACCAACTGGTAGGGACTGCAAGGTCCATGTGGTCTGAGTATCTATAACTCTCTCTGCATCCATTCTGGGGGGCGGTAAATAAAAGTCATTAAGTCAAGTCTATCAGCGTTAACATAAAATGTACAATCACGATCAATAATTCTGGAACCCTTTGAAGCCTCCAAACCTGTAAAGGAACCTTCAAGATACATATATCAAGTAAATATTAAATAATAAGTTTCAATTCAACCCGATACAGCTTTGAAAGCATTATGTATCAGCATTAATTACTGCAACTGTATTTGTAAATTAATGTATATATTTACTTAGTTATTTACTTGTATATGTGTTTATATATTCATTAGCGTATCCATTTATGCACTTAGTCAATTACATATCCATGCAGTTGTTTGCTTACTTACTTATGTACTTACAAATATGCTCATCAAATCATAACTTTTTGAACCTATGAATCGTGCAACATACAAACCCGGCCAGGTGTAGATACTTTTGAGGAGTCTATTCACATTCTACGTCTGTGTTCACCTAACCCTTTCAAAATCCAATACGCATTTATTTTGTTTTCCGGCTGTTATTAGACGTCTGATGAGAAACTGCAGCGGGTAGTCAAAGAGTTTGGTGTGGTTTGTGGAAGGAGGAAACTGAAGGTGAACGTCAATAAAAGTAAAGTAATGGTGTGTAATAGGGGAGAGCATAGGGTGAATCTAGATGTGAGGCTGGATGGGGAGATATTGGAACAAGTAGAGTGTTTTAAATATCTAGGAGGAACGATAAGCAGGAGTGGAGGTGTGGAAGGGGAGGTAAAACAGAGAGTGTGTGAAGGAAGGATGGTTTTCGGAGCAATGGGAAGTATGTGGAGGACGAGAAATCTCGGAGTGAAAGTAAAAAGTGCACTGTATCAAGGAATTGTTGTGCCAACAGTGATGTATGGGGCTGATACATGGGCTCTGAAGAAGAAGGAGAAAAGAGGGCTTGATGTGATGGAGATGAGCTGCTTGAGGAGTATGTGTGGAGTTACTCGTAGAGACAGATTGAGGAATGAAGAGATACGTAGGAGAGTGGGGCAGCAGGAACATTTGTCAGCCAGAGTGGACAGAAGGGTGCTGAGCTGGTATGGTCATGTTGAACGAATGGGGATGAAAGGCTTACAAAGAGAATATGTGAGTCAGGTACAAGGGGAGATAGAAGGGCAGGAAGACCCCCATTGAGATGGAGAGACTGTGTAAGAAAGGCTTTGGATGATAGAGGAATGACTATAGATCAGGCAGGGGAAGTGGTGGTGGACAGGAGTGAATGGAGAATGCTTGTGAATAGTTGAGTGAACACGTGGTCATTTGGAGTAAGGGGTCGGGTGCAAGTTGGACTAGATAATAGTCCATCAGGCGCCTGGCCCAGGGAGACGATTAATATGAAGGGTGCGCCTGGAAGTGTGGTGGGAGGGCTTGTGGCTTTGGCTCCGCTGCATGTCTGCCTGCCGAGATCGGAACCTCTCCGGGTGGTCGGGGGAGTGCTGGAGCGACCTAGGTGACCCTGGTCTCTGGGTCTTCTCCTGGGTGACCTGGATGTGTATGAGTTTGTGCTTTTTATCTGTTTTTGTTTGTTGTTTTATGTTGTTTTTGTGTTTTCCCTGTTCTTGCTCTGTCTTGAGTCGGCTACCCCCAACATGGGGATTGGGCCTGAGCATATAGAATAGAATAGAATTAGACATTTTTATTCAGATTAGGAAACTTATATGTAAGTCAGAGGGTTAATTGAGATAGTCTTTATCCTTATAATTCCTACATATCTTTCTTAAATTGTAAAAAATCGTCTAATGATAGCCAGAATAATCTGTTAAAATGCGTCACAATCTACATAGGGCAATCCACGTGTGGCAATAGTATGTTGTAAAGCGTATCTAACGCTGGTAAATTATTCAAAGAAGGAAGAACGGGCGCATAATCAAAATTGAACTATTTCCATAGGGAATATATAATATAATATAATATTTACCGGTTAACCCCTTCTGTACCGGCTACGTCTTTTTAATGTTATTATAGCTACACTTAAACAACTTATTGCAGTTTAAAAAGAATGGTAGGGGTAGTACAGATGGTTATGTGAGATAGTTCGAAGTCTGTTAATTGCTGGAGGCGATTTTTAAACTGAATAACATCGCCAGAAAAAGGCAAATAGACGTCGCCGGTACAGAAAGAGCTAATTCAATATTCTGAATGTATACATAGAGTAAAAGCATGAGTGTGGCGCCGATGAAAAGGTAAATTATATAATCACTAGTAAACTTGATAATCATGTTTAATTGTCGTTAATTACTTTGTCTGCATTTGCCTTGAAACTACATATCCAATTCGTGTTCCCTTCCCCGTCTGTCTTCAGGTTCTGCTGGCACCACTACTGTTCAGCTTTATCTAGGCAGGTTCTCGCTTCGATCTCTCTTATTCCACTTATTGCTCTCACATCCCACCGATTTTCTCTCCCTCTCCCCTTCCGTGTCTCACATATGTCTCTCACTTTTCCTTTCCTTCACCTCTATCACCTTACCTCTTCTTCTCCCTTATTCCATTTCGTACATATACACACACACATACACTCTCTCACTCTACTACTTATAACCACAATCAGTTGCGTTTCTTTTCCCTATATTTTTTACGTCGAGTGAAATACCAATAATTATGTTCAATCACTGCACGACAACCTAGATTCTTCTATAATAAATGCATTTGTAATCCACCTTGTTCCCATTTTTCTCTTTGTGCAACCTGGGTTCATTAAGTTCTTCCCTTTACATCTCCCGATTTTACAATTCATCTTAAATAATTACCTTATGATATATTTGTCCCCCCTTCTCGTTTATATATTTTTGATATGCCTCATTTTCTTCCTTTTGCATGGTTGCTTTAATGTCTGAATTTACCATACCTCATCTTAATACACTTTTACTGTTCCCTATGTCCTTGTGTATTGTTCTATATTGTATCTTCTAACTCGTCTTCCTTTCCGTATAATATAATTATTCATTCTATCAAAAATATACTTGTATTTCATCACATAAATCTTAGTTATATTTTATCCACCACTCCATTTCTTGTTTATTAAGTTTCCTTTATTTCAATGTTAACCCTGTCTGTACCGGCGACGTCTTTTGTGTTTGATTTCAGCTACATTTATACAATTTTATAGCGCTGAGGAAGGATATGTGGTTTCTAAAATAATTAATTCAGATATTCTGTCGCCTTTAAATGGGTAAACGTCCCTCCAAAGGTGAACAAAATCGTGTAATTGTTGCCAGAATATAAGGAAAAGGACGTCACCGGTATAGAAGGGGTTGAATGGTTAGATTACTCGCACTACAAAGTTAAATTCCAAGTCATCTTTTTATACCGTGGCAATGATCTGTTCTTTCTGGCTGCCTCTCCCTGGGACATATCTGCCTCTTGTTCTTCTCTAGTGAGTCTTGTCACCAGCTTAACCCCTTTTGTGCGATGCTGACGTTTTCGTTATATTCTGACTAACATTAAGGGATTTATATTAGGATAGGACAAACCTGTACGAATATAATCCTACTCCAGCAGGCCTTTCTTAATGAAGTGCATTACAATGGTCTGATAACAGTTAGGATAAGAAAAGTGTCATTGTACTGAGAGGGTTAAAGTTCCCCCCACACCCTTGCGTTGTGGACCAGCTGTGTTGGCTTGGTCTCCCTCCGACACTTTTGTAGTAAATTATGGAACTAGGGACCCCAGTACATGGCAGATGGACACAGCCGCAAGGAACACTTTGGTGGTGGTCCTCTTGGTAGGGAGCGGTCCTTAGATAAGACTGGGAGGAGGTAGATGGAAAGATAATAATGATATCCAGATCAAGGAATTGTAAATAGCCGGCCATACACCAAGAAACAGACAGACATCGGTAACAAGCACCTATCGACCGTTTAGGAGCGTATCCTAAGAGTGATGGTGGGAGTTAACAAGGTAGATAATGAGCGAACAACAGAGCTGCGAGTAACGTCACCACCGCCGCCTCAACCACTTATGGATCCTTCCCGCCGGTAACTAAGGACCAATCATTCTCCATGTCTGGCCAGGATCAGTCACTGTCGTCCTATCAACCATTTTATCTCACCACCATCTCTCTAGGCGGGCCCAGCGACAGTCCAGTTACTACCACCTCACCCGCTCCGCCAAACTCCATGATAAAACCCTGCCCACCGCGATCAGAGAAAATCTTGATCATTCACATGCCTTCCTCGAACTGCCTTAACGTCATTACTTTGAGTTAAGTAACCCACAACAAGTACCGTACACTAAACCTTGCAATATTGGAGATACCCCAGGCCCTAACCCGGTCTGTCCTCCGGGAGTAATATTATTCTGGGTATAAATTAATGCGGGTGGGACTGTATCCCTCGCCTCTTGTCTACACCCGGGTAGACTGATCCCATCTCTGGCCCAACAAACCAATACTAGACCTTAGCGCGGGGTGGGGGGGGGGGGGGGGGACCATAATACCCCAGCATATCAGCCCCCTGGAAATGTAAATAGTGAGGAGCTTTATCAGTGAGGATCTCCACCATTGTCACCACAGCTTGGCCAGCACCACAGGTCAAAAGTGGCATTTATTCGCCTCACACTTTCTCCCTTTATCCAGTGATATCCTAAGTTCTGAGCCATTACCACATTCAATATCGGTGACATCCATTGCATTATATTCTGACTACTATTAGAGTTAAACACTATGTAAGTGTGTAGAAATCTTGCGGTAATACAATACAGACGCATGTTTTATCTGGTTCATTCCGTTCACACGAAGCTCACCAGTATGACAAAAAAAAAAAAAAAAAAAAAAAAAAAATCAAATCAATACGGGAGTGTACAAGACGACCGATGGTGGGTGACGACAACAGTCCGGACCAACGGTTACGGTATCTTATTTGGAGGTAATTAATGTTATGGCTGAAACTAAGTATGCACTGGGAGAGCTCTGAAGAACACTGATTGTTGTAATAGCGATAGAAGAGTGAAAAAGATGCAACATTGTGGCGTGTAGAAAGATATTAATTAGATTCAATTGAACAATTAAATATCATACTATATCATTCAATAACATTCGTTTCGTAATTCTATAAATAACGTATTTTATTGGCGGTTTATAAAGTGGTTCGAACCAGTTGAAGCTAAGCATTATATTGTATAACAATCTGAGATATTAGCGCAGTATGATAGATATGGAAATATATGATGGGGAAAGAGAAAGATATATGATTTGAACGATTTTCGAACCACTATTCGGAATTCTGATACGTAGTGACTCGATGTGTGCGTCGCCACTTACACTACCGTGACCTGGCGTGTAGAAAGACCTCCGGCCGTAGCCATAAGCTCGACCCAGGTGGCTAACGTTTATGGATTGTGAGCGTATACTGCGCATGCTCGAAGCTGGAGCAGCAAGTAGAGTGCCCGCTTGTTAGTCCGTGAATATATCCGTTAATGCATATACTTAATGCATATACTTAATGCATATACTTAATGCATATACTTAATGCATATACTTAATGGTAAATCATTGAATCAAATTCCCCGAAGTGGAGTTACTCGAGAAGCGAGAAAAAAAAACCCAGAAGCGAAAGAAACATACGTATTGAATATATTAGCATAACTGAACACATGGAAAGTCAACTCCCTGTAACGCACACACACACACACACACATACATACATACATACAAACACACACACACCACATACATACATACATACACACATATACAGTACATGCACCAAACAGAAACACACAATACTCACACACACACAACCATCACATACACAACACTTTCACACATTATACTAAGTTACACACACACACACCAAAACTCCCTCTTCCTTTCTCTCTCTCTCTCACACACACTCCCCCTCTCACACACACACACACTCACACAAGAAGGTACGGGTCACATTCTACAGACTATATACTGTGTATTCTGTAGACCCGTGGGTAGTGTGTGTCCCCCATGTCACACACCGTCCCACTTACCTGGCACCCGGGTCTCACGTGTCTTCCCCCTCACCTTCCTTCCCTCCCTCTCCCTCCCCTTCCCTTCCTCTCCCATGTAAGGCCAACGACACGCACAAAAACACACGGATTTTTACTTTCTCGAAATTGTGGTGTTGGTCGTATTGTTTTCCGTCCACTTACTTATTATCTTTCTTCTATCAATGTTGTCTTCTACTGTTCTAGATTTTAATGTTAGCTTTATTGTTACAATGTATTTTTGCATTTTGTTTTTATTTTATCTTTCTCGATCATAAACGTCATATAAAAAAGGCCAAAGGACTTTATCCTGCAATGTATTTACATGCCTTTGGGATGATGTTGATACCTACTTCTCTCATATATAATTGAGAGTTGAAGTTCCCTTGTTCATAAATATTATCAGTACCCATAATTCTATTATATAGAGTAGCTTGCCCTAAATACACATTTGGTTTGTTTATCAAATCAAATTATTCAGTTGTTATAGATTATTGAACTAAAATAAATTATCTTAATTTAACATTACCTAAGTCTTACGCATATCCATAACAAGATCAACAGGAAAGGTTGGTAGTAAATTATACATTAAGAGAAAGGGCGATATCTTCCAAGGTGGTCGATCACAGTACCAGATATATGCTTGCTAATCAAATATCAAATTTCGTAATAGCAAATAATTATTGTATAACTGTATTTAATATTGGTGATGATTTTGTGTGTTCCCTAATACAATCTGGATATGGTGAATACAAATAACTGAATAATTACTGAATAATTACTGAACAACTAAAGAATAACATAATACATTGGGCATATTGGTAAAGTCCAATGAACTGGCTTTCCCTCTGCCCGGTGTTTGTATTGATAGACATACAGTATATTGCATTGCCTTTCCATTTAATTAACTGTTCGAGCCAATTGTATTATGTCTTCACTCAATGTTACTCCCAGAACACCATTTGGGCGGATTATTCATTCAGATAATATAGCGCTTCAACTTAAGGAAGAAGGGTTTATATATTGGTCGATTTATAAATAAATATATTATTGTCTAAGTGTTCTCCCTTGACCTCCATCAAGCTTTAAAAATATCACAAAGATCCCTCTTGTAGATACCTAGATGGCACAAAAGGTCTTAATATTGAAAAATAAATGAGGTGAAAGGTCTTAATACAACCAAACTAATGGGCCTAACGTCTTAAAACCCGAAGGCTAATGGGGCTAAACATTAGGGAGAAAGGATGGTCAGAAAAAAACATCCCCCCCCCCCCCCACCCTTAAATGGTGAATCTGCCCAATCTTTCTCCTTGGAGTTCACATTAACACAATCTGCCACACCTTCGTTTCTAGCCGCTACATTCAATAACAATCCCTTAACCTCTTCAGAACCATGACACCTTTTTAACTTTGATTCTGACTAAAATCAGACAAGTTTATGCAGTTCAAGAAGGACCTATGTTATTAAGAGGGTTTATTGAGATCGTATTTATCCATTTGTGTCGTAGTGGTAGATTATATACTAATGAAAATCGTCTAATGTAACCAGAATACGACGGAACTTACGTAATAGTGGTGAAGTAATTAAATGGTTAATCTGTCCATTCTGTCTCCTTGGAATTCACATTAACACAATCTTCCACACCTTCATTTCTTGTCGCTTCATCAATATGTATCCCTTAACCCCTTCACCTCTAACCCTTCTGTCCCCTACTAACTTCCTAATCCTGCCACGGACATTAGTTCCAGGGCAGTAGTTCCCTTTCCAATGTTCCCTTACCCACTCTAAACCACTGTTTGGACAATTGATCCTCAGTGTTTTGGAGGACAAGCAGCCTAGAAGGGTCACCAGATATGTTGTTGCTTGATTTCCTTTGTACTCCTTTGTACACCTCCACCATTACGTAATTTTCATCGTATTATCGTTACTATTGAACGAATTTCTTTTGTTTATCATCTACCTCTACGACTCCAATGGGTAAAGACGATCTCGATGAACCCTCCTAATAACATAGGTCCTTCTTAAACTGCACGAAATCATTTAATTTTAGCCAAGATCAAAGATAAAAATAAGTCATGGGGCCGAAGGGTTTAAATGGTTTCTGTCCATTCTGTCTCCTTGGAATATACATTAACACAATCGTCTACATCTTCGTTTATAGCCGCTTCATCCAATACAAATCGCTTAATTTATAAATGGAAGGCGGTGGTTGTTTACCTTGATAAAGCTGTGGGTCTTTGTATGCCTCCTCCAGTTTACTGTAATATTACTGGTCGGGAAGGAAGAGCGTAAAGGCAGTGTCACACGAGATCTTTTACAGTCAATTTTTACGGGCAATTGTAGTCTGGCAGCTTAAACATTAAAGTTCTGTAAGAATTAAGCTACCCAACATGATCTACCTTCGATCTAGTTTCCGAATCCAATGCGAAAGAGCCTCAAATTCATAAGAGAAACACTGCCTTAACAGCAGCGTAGGGATTATACGCATGGCCGGTGAGCCCTTGTTTGCATTATATTAAAGGTAATCCGGACCCCCTGGCCGGCAAACACGGGTAGACCGGCGCCGTGTTTGGTCAATATGGGATTGGGTACAAGTAATTGGGAAGGGATTATCGATAACAAGTACCAGTATGGCGATCCTGTCCGTTGGTAAAACACCATTGGCCTTCCATTATGGCATTATGGGGGTCTCGTCCCAGCCTAGTAACTAGCTTGTAGTGATAGTTTATTGCTAAATAATGAAAGAATGTTCTGAAGATAACGGAACTACAGGAATACAAATAGTTTACAGTATACTTAGTATTGTAATGCACTAAGTGGCACTTAATATGCATGATGACATTCATATACAGTATATGATACATATATTACTTAGCTTAAAAACGGGGTATCATTAAAATTAGTTCTTTAACTCTTAAAGGAAAATTTAGTATTTTTTATGTTTCCCAACTATCTACTGACTCGCTCTTCTATCTTGCAAGAACAGGTTTTACAGGTGTGTATATTGTGTTTCCAGTGCCACACAACATTCAGTAACATTTCTTCCGCATGCAACCTCGCACAATCACTTCCTTCATACAAGATGGATGGATTACTGTTCACCTCTGTGGAGTGGAAGTGGAGTGGTTGCATTGAGGCAGTTGGACAAAATTCAAAATAAAGCTATTAGATTAATCAATAACCCTGCAATCACACAGGACCTTCCTACATTATCCATACGAAGAAACGTTGCATCCCTTGCATTATTCTACAGATATTTTCACAGCAATTGTTCCGAGGAACTTGCTTCAATTGTGCCGCCTCTCCACATCTTTCCCCGTAGAACTAGGGCAGCTGAGAGCGCCCATGAATTTACACTTTCTCCTCCACAGTGAAATTAGATGAAGCCTACAACAAGATCAACGTCCTCACCATGAAGCTGGAATCACTCCAAGAGTTTGTAACACTCAACGTTGGAGTGCCACAAACTTCAATTGTCACCGCAACTCCAGCAGCCACCAACGCCCCAACGTCAACTGCCAACAATTCAACGCCTACAGTAGCCATTTCAGCTGATGTTTCCGATACTCAAGATACAAATAGCGACTCTCTTCCCCCTCAAGACAACTTCCGTGTCGTGAGGAACAACGTTTGCCCCAAGACCAGGAAACACATACCGATTACCGAGTGTCAAAACCGTTTCCAGATATTCGCAGACTCAGATGACGAAGAGGAAATAGAAGAAGTCCGGCTCGTGGGAGACTCGATGATACGTGGTCAGCTCACAGAGTTTTGCGCCAGGGCACCTAAGACCAGGAAGCGTTTTTGTATCCCTGGTGGTGGTGTGGATGACATAGTTGCAGCAGTTGACGAAGTATCAAAGCTGGCCCCTGCAAATACAATGTACGTCATCCACGTTGGATCCAACGATATACAGCGAACCCGGTCGGAAGATTTGCTTTTAAAGTACCAGCAGCTGATCAAGTCGTTTAAGGAGAAGTCATCAAGGATCATCGTCTCAGGAATCGTCCCCCGGCTTGGTGTAGAGAGCCGATTTTACAACATAGCCACCAGCACAAATCGTTGTCTAGCAAACCTCTGCAGGAAGGAGAACGTGGGATTCGTCGACACCTGGGACAATTTCTACTACGATGACTATTTGTTTTCGGATGATGGAGTTCATCTGAACCAGGTGGGAGCAGCGCGTTTTGGGCGTCTTCTCAACGATGCGGTGAAGGATTTTCGGAGAAGAAATCGACTCAGCACAGGACAACCAGGAAGGAGGACCGAAGACAGCGAGGACGGCAATCTACAAAGGAATTAAATACTAATCCGTCAAGAACCGCGAATTTGGATAAAGCTCCACCAACACGACCCAAATTCAAAACCGTCAGGGATAACGACCGAGGACCGAGGACAGCCATGAATGTAAATGTAGATCCGACCAGAACCAAAAATTCGATGAAAGAACGATCTGCGAGTTCTAAAACCGCAACTTTAAAGGTTTTCTATGCAAACGCTCGTAGCATACGCAATAAATTTTCAGATTTAGAGGAACTAGTGTTTACAGAAAATTATGATGTGATTGGCATAACAGAATCTTGGCTCAATACACAAGATAGAGACTTTTTAGCAGAGTATTCACTTCCCGGTTATGTAATGTTTGAGAACAGCCGAATAAATAAAAATGGAGGTGGCGTTTTATTTTATATCAAAGAAAGTCTTAACCCGACCCTCGTGTCAAAACCTCAAATTGTGAACGTCGACACATCTTTTGTGCTAATAAAGAATAATAAAGGTACAAAAATAATACTTGCGTTAATATACAGACCTCCAGCTCAATCAGTGCAAACTGACCGAGAAATTTACGAACAAATTGCAGATGTAAGTAACTCACATGATACCGTAATTTTTGGCGACTTTAATTTACCTGTGACCAAGTGGGGCGATACTCTTACTTCACACTCCGGACATGACTTGTATACGAACTTGCAAGAGAGTTCGCTTTATCAATTTGTTCGAATGCCGACCCGTGGTAATAACGTTCTTGACATTGTACTTGCAACAAAAGAAGAATTGATAGAGAATTTGAATGTTGGTGATGAATTCAGTAACAGCGACCATCGTACGATAACTTTCACTTTAAAGTTTACTAGTAACGAACCAAATAGTAGCATCGAAAAAGTCCCTAATTTCAAGAAAGCAAACTTCCATAAACTTAGAGCTATGTTTAAAGAAACTGACTGGAGCTTTTTAATTAACAATAACGACATAAATACATCTTGGAAGTTATTCGAAACCACTTACCTAAAAGCAGTGAAAGACTGCATACCATCGAAAATACGGCGTCCAGGCCATAATAATAAGCCCAAATGGTGGAATAAAGATATTTCAAACTGCCTGCTTGCTAAAAAATGTGCTAATGATAGATTAAAATCCTCACAAAATGACGAAGAACGGGTGAAATTTGTAGAGCTACGACGCAAAGCCAAAAAGTTAATTAAGCAAAGTAAAAAGACCTTAGAGTTACATATTGCGAATCAAAGTAAAACAAACCCGAAAGAATTCTATAGTTATATCAGAAAGAAAAAAGTAGTTACTTCAACTGTTGGACCGTTAGTCGATGAAAAAGGAGAATACACCAAAGACGAAGTACAAATGAGTAATGCCCTCAATACCTTCTTTGCATCAGTTTTTACAACAGAAGACCTCAGTGATATCCCTACACCATCGCCGATTCAGATTGATAATTCAGATGTTCTAAGCAATATCACCGTTACAGAGAGAGAAGTATTGAATTGTTTAGATAAACTCAAGGTAAATAAAACGCCAGGACCTGATACAATCTCGCCTAGAGTTCTAAAGGAAGCTAAGAATGAGCTCTCCAAACCACTGACATTACTATTCAATAAATCCTTGCAGTCTGGAACTTTGCCTGATCAGTGGAAGCTAGCCAACGTAACACCGATATTCAAAAAAGGCAGCAAATCCCTACCCAGTAACTATCGTCCAATTAGCTTAACCTCAGTTGTATGTAAAATGCTAGAAACGGTCATACGAGACAGACTCGTAAATCACTTGGAGGAAAATAACATACTTAACACCTTACGAGCGGCCTATGCGGTTTATTTATGTGTACCGCACAGCGGGGTGTTTTTAGCCAAAATAGGGCTGTTTACGTGATCATTTTCATGCCTAAATAAGACCCAGAACGTAAAACAAGTACCTATCCCTGAAAGGGCATAAACAGAGCTTTCGAATGACACCATAACGATCCTTGTATGATGGATAGTTTTCTTGCAATAACCGTGCAACGCGAGTGCAAAAAGCAGGTAATTCGGTACTTTCAGTACATAATTGAGTATGTAGCGAGTGAGAGAGGGAGGAGGGAGCTGAGATTTGTGTCAGTAGGTTCGCCGCGGTGGTCTGGAGCAGTCATACGCTCGCTAGTCTCCTGCCACCACTTGTCTCTCTCTCTCAGCCACATTACGTGCTGAAATTGCCACTCGAGTTATGTCGAGCGCCGCCACATAGTCCAGCTTTATTTAACTCGACTTATGTTGCTCGCCGCTAAATAAGGGTTAAAGATACTCAACACGGCTTTCGTAAAAAACGTTCCTGTTTAACAAACCTCTTAGACTTCTTCCACGATATCCTCAACCTCTACGACGAGAGTAAAGCTGTAGATATTATATACCTTGATTTTCAAAAGGCCTTTGACAAAGTTCCCCACAAACGTTTACTGCTAAAACTAAAAGCGCATGGAATACAAGACGGTGTGTTGAAATGGATAGAAAATTGGCTCAGCAACAGAAAGCAAAGGGTAGTCATAAACGGTAAGGCATCTAAATGGACCAATGTAAGTAGCGGGGTACCCCAGGGATCGGTACTAGGACCAATTCTCTTTCTAATTTACATCAACGACATAGATGAGGGTCTCACCTGCACAATCTCAAAATTTGCTGACGATACAAAAATTGCAAATAGCGTACTCTCAAAAGAACAAGTTGACGATATGCAACACAATCTAGATAAATTGTCATGTTGGGCCCAAATTTGGCAAATGAGTTTCAATGCGGATAAATGTAAAGTACTACATGTCGGATACCTAAATGAGAAAGCAAACTATTCGATGAATGGCACTCAGCTTAAGAATGTAAACAGAGAAACTGATCTGGGGAGTAACAATATCGAGTAACCTAAAACCGAGTCAACAATGTTCAGAAGTTGTTAAGAAGGCAAACAAAATAATTGGCTTTATAGGCAGGTCATTTGAGCATAAATCCAAAGAAGTTATCCTAACCCTTTACAATTCCTTAGTCCGCCCTCTTCTGGAATACTGCGTTCAATCCTGGTGCCCTTATTACCAAAAAGATATAAACAAGCTAGAACGAGTTCAACGTAGAGTTACCAAAATGATACCTAGCCTAAAGAACAAACCATACGAAGAGCGTCTTAGAGAATTAAATCTATTTCCTTTAACCCAGCGCAGATTAAGAGGCGACTTAATTCAAGTGTTCAAAATCATCAAAGGCATCGACAATATGAACTGTAGTAAGTACTTCACTATCGACCAATCTAATTGCACGCGGGGAAACGGTTGCAAAATTATTGGTAAATCTTTTAACTCGCACAAATCTAAGAATTTCTTCTTCAATCGAGTTGTCAACTTGTGGAATGGGCTTCCCCGAGACGTTATAGACTGCAGCACCGTTGATTCATTTAAATTCCGCCTAGACAAATATCTCGCATCAAACCCGCGACTGACTGCGTTTGTAAATGAATAACTTTATCCTCCCCTCAGTTACTAACCCATATGTCCCCTACTAACTTCCTAGTCCTGCCACGTTAGTGGCAGGGCAGTAGTTCCCTTTCCAATGTTCCCTTACCCACTCTAAACCACTGTTTGGACACTTGATCCTCAGTGTTTTGGAGGACAAGCAACCTAGAAGGGTCACTAGATCTGTTGTTGCTTGATTTCCTTTGTACTCCTCCTTTGTACAATGCAGAACTTCTGCTTATCAAAATTCATTTAACCCTAGAACTACTACTCTTTGGAATTCACTTCCCTCGAGTTGCTTTCCACAAACTTACAATCTACAAAAGTTTAAATCCAGTTGTTACAAACATTTTATGAATGGAGGATGCCTTTAGGCACATGGACCTTTTTGTTTTATCTGTGTTTTTCCTTCCTCCGTTCATTGTCTCTTTAAAAAAAAAAAAAAAAAAATGCACCATACCTACAATTCTATTGAATTGCCTTTGCTGTAAAAAATTGAGTTTGTCTCTCATACGATCCTTGTCAAATAATAATCCTGAATAAATAATAAGAACATTATATAGCATGCATATATCCGTTTTATTTGACCAAAATGTTATAAAGAAATATAATTTTAATTTGATATATGATTTCAAACGAATCCCAGGTCACTGACTATATAATTATGATTGTACATGTACTGCATACATCTTTATGGGAAATGTCTTAACTTACTTTTCATTAAAGTCTGAAATGCATAATTTGTATTATGCAGTGAAAAGACCCAACCTCGTTCTAATTTGTAAACCACCGAAAGATCCATTTTCATGGGTTTCTTTCGGTATGCTTAAATTTGGAAAGCATAGCCCTGAAATATTTATAATGCAAACTATTAATAATGGCATCCCACTAGTTGTTCATATATAATTATATGTAGAGTATATTATTACTTTTAAACTAGGTTGCTGCGACTGACGCCTTACAATTATTTGTACTGTGATTCCCTTGGTCACATACCAGTACTGCTCCAAACAAGTCAAGCCATTTTTTTTGTTTTCTTATATTCCAACTACTCCCTCTCGGGCATAGGCTGAGACCCTGCTCACTCAACAGCTGAACACGGTGAGGCCCGTGAGATCTTGTTCCAGTCTAGGGAGTGAGACATGCGAAGCACCTATTCACGGCTCGAACCCAACTCCATCTCTGAAAGCTGCTTCGCCTCTGCGATTCACCGTCTCACTCCTCAGACTCGGACCCTCACTCTCAGAACGCCACCTATTGAGCAATTAACTCACTAAGCATTGCCCCCCTGTAGCATATTTTGAATATGGGAATATTCATACAGTGCTATTTAATCAGAGAACAATGAGGGTATTTTGTTTTGGCATTTCGGTGTGCTGTCGTAATGCACTGAAACTAGGTACAGCACAAATTCCATCCCAATAATATCTTCCCATTGACATATTGGGATTCGAACCCGGGTCCATTGGATTACCAGTCCAGTGGCAAGACCACTCTGCCACACCTCTCCTGTAATTGTGAGGGATTGTATTATATTCCACCGATGGCGGGCGTCTTGTCAATCCACTATATACTAAAGAGTGTCCGTCCCATGCTAAAAGGATTATTTCTCCACGGAATCAAATAGAGGTCCAGGTGCGATCCATAGTTGCATTTTAGACATTTACAAACAAAATTGTTGTTTTTATTTTTTAAAAGGGTATTTATATAACTTTAATTAAATATTATCGCAGAAAGGATATTTACAAACGTGCATATAATATTCTCGTAAATTAGCAAAGGCAGCGTCGTGCACTCATGTTGTTCCACCACCACCTCATGTGAAGGGATGAAATTTTGTTTTAGTTATTCTATAAATCGGTTCAAAACAATGTTTTGTTTGCTATCTTTGTACTCTCATCACCAGGTAAAGAAGGGAGAACTACTAAATACCGGTATACTCTAGACCGTGGTTGTACACACACACATACACAGTATTAATATATAACAATTCCTACTCCTGCCTATTTTAACTTGTAAGAGTAGTCGACACCATGAATTAACAAAAAAGATAAGCTTCACTGCCACATTTTCAGCTCGCTATTTATTCAGCAGAACTTGAAATAATCACGTCTCTGGCATTATAGCGCGGGCCGGAGTTTTCTTGACATGTTATTACATAATTCACCATTTGAACACTCAATCGATAACAGGAAAGACATTGTATTACAATTGTCACACTACTGTGCCTTGACAGTGCGAATATTATGTTTTCTAAATCCAGGCAATTAATGTGAAATGCTATTGAATATAAACATACGTTTGACTGTATACATAAATTATAGTTAGTTAGTATTACTTAAATGTATTCATTGTATAAGAATGCATCACTCGTTGATGTTGATTAAACAAACTTATTTGATATATCAGATTGTGTAATTAAATTACATATATTTAAATATTGAGTAGGTATGGGTTGTGTACTGATTAATTGTCCTTTGAACAATTTGTTCTACTGAAATTAATTATAGTTATAAACAACAATTGCATACATAATACTCATGAAATTAATTATAGATATAAACAACAATTGCATACATAATACTCATGAAATTAATTATAGATATAAACAACAATTGCATACATAATACTCATGAAATTAATTATAGATATAAACAACAATTGCATACATAATACTCATGAAATTAATTATAGATATAAACAACAATTGCATACATAATACTCATGAAATTAATTATAGATATAAACAACAATTGCATACATAATACTCATGAAATAATAGTTTAGTTACAATAATACATTGACTTCGAAGAGTGGAGTGTTCCTTGGGATTAAATGGTTCTATGATAAAAATAGAAGTATGAAAGTCGCGACCAATTTCATAATTATATTTTCGATGTACCCCGTATGTTATCCCCAGTGGCTTAAAGTGACAGATGTAAGTATATTGAAGTGTTATGTTTAAAATACAATATCTAGAAATACACAAGTAATTTATAGTTTAGTGTGCATAAACAAATATGAATAAATAAGTAAATTGATTACTAGTGAAGGATAGATATTAACCGACAACGAGTATATGAAACTGTGTTGAATAAATAATGTATCAAGTGTTCACAGGATGCGATGGTACCAAAGAGGTGAAGCAGAAGATTAATTGTAAATATAATTAATTAAGAATCCATTTACATTAAAATATACTACTACTAGTACAAATAATAATAATAATAATAATAATAGTAATGTCCTTCCTTATTTCTACTGTGCCATTGCATTTTCTAAATTACGCTCAAGTATTCATGCATTGTAATTTAATTTGCGCCTCATCGTTCAATAGCTCTCACTATATACTCATGTCCTCTTAATTTCAATACAATATTTATGTCACCTAAACATAATTTA
This sequence comes from Paralithodes platypus, assembly GCA_032716605.1. NCBI lineage: Eukaryota > Metazoa > Arthropoda > Malacostraca > Decapoda > Lithodidae > Paralithodes > Paralithodes platypus. The sequence goes on along the minus strand of CM064575.1, from coordinate 24,565,681 downwards.
TCGAAGTATAAACTAGAATTAACCCTTACAGTACCGACAACGTCTTTTTGTTTTATTTCAGCTGCATTTCGACGATTTTATGAAGAATGGGAAGGATATATGGTAGCTAAAAGGATTACTTGAGATAGTCTATAACCTTTTAACGGGTAGACGTCCTTCCGAAGCTGAATAAATCCGTCAAATAGTTGCCAGAATATAGAAAAGGATGTCACCGGTACTGAATGGGTTAAAAATGTGACTGTCACTCAGACGAAGTGTTGCCAATTTAGCTACTTTCCCGCTAGATCTGGAGGTATTTACTTCCATCTAGAGGCAAAATGTTACATCTAGCGACATTAATTCTAGCGATATTCTGTAGATTTGAGCAAACGTAATGAAGCCATCAAACACTTATCTTCTGATCTAGCTACTATTTCCAATTGGGGTAGAGAAAGCCTTGTTGCATTTAATGCTTCCAAGACCCAATGTATCCATCTTACTACCCGTCAGGAACCTCCAGAGGACTATCCCTTATTCTTCAACAATACAAAAATCAATCCTTTATCTTCTCTCAATATTCTCGGTGTCTCTTTTTCTTCTGCTCTCACTTGGAAGGACCATATTACCAGCCTTGCTAAGGCAGCCTCCCAGATGCTGGATGTGCTCAACCGCCTCAAGGGATTCTTTACCCCAACGCAGCTTCTTGCTCTGTACAGGGGCACAGTGCGTCCTTGTATTGAGTATTGTTCACATGTGTGGGGAGGATCCTCTCACACCGCACTCCTGGACAAAGTAGAAAAGAAAGCCTTTCGTATCATTAACTCCCGTCCATTCACCAACTCTCTGCAATCTCTCTCTCTTCGCCGCAATGTTGCATCTCTCTTGCTATTGTATCGCTACTACAATAATCAGTGTTCCTCAGAGCTTTCCCAGTGTATACCACCTCCTCTACGTAGGGTACATAGTACCCGCCTTGCAACACAATCCCACCCCTACTCTGTGCAACTCTGCAACCCAAGAGTGAAACGCTATTCTCAGACTTTCTTCTATTCAACTGCTGAGCTCTGGAACTATCTCCCAGAATCAGTCTTTCCTTCTTCCTATGACTTAAATTGCTTCAAACTCCGTGTGTCCAGGCATTTTAGCTCGAACGTCCCTGGATTTTGGCCCTGTCACTCTTTCAAAACTGGGGGAGGCACTCGCTCCTGGCAGTTATGCCTTTTTTTCTAATTTTGAAAATCACTAGAATAATGGAAATATTATAGATATTGTACCGTTATTCTTGCTATTTTCGAAATTTATTGACTATCTAGCGGACTTGATTTGGTAACCCTGCTAGACGACTCCAGATGACACGTTGGTTGTGGAAACATATGGCCCTAAGAAATAATTAAGGGGGAGGTTGTTGCTGTTTCTGGACTCCCTTCTCCCTTATGTTTAGCCCTATTAGTTTTTAGATTTTAAGAAGTTTGTTCCATAAGTTTGGCGACTTTAAGACCTTTCAGCCCATTTTTTTGTTTTCGTGCCATGTAGGTGTGTATTTTATACCTGGCGAGCGGTAGCGAGCTTTCATTTATAGGAAGACATTGTTCTACAGAAAAAACATATACACATTTATCTCAAAGAAGGGTCTAGATGGGAGTGTTTTTTTTTATTTTTTTTAAAGCTTGATGGAGATCCTAAATAAATATATAAATAAATAGACCAAAAACTAACCACCATATATTGCCCCTTTCCCACATGTGCGACTTCATACGATTTTCGTCACCGAGGACGTAGTCTTGTCAATTCGCAAGGATTCGTGTGCGACGTATAAGATTTTGACCGTTACAAACAGATAACAAATTATACTCGGCGAAGATGTCGCCGATGAATGCGAATGCGACGCAATCGCCGCCTTGTGCGACGTTATCGGCGAAGTGAGCGATATTTCGCCGATGATCTCTGTGAGGAATGTCACATTTTCAAAAATATCTTGCGATATCATGCGATGGTGAAAGAAAACTCGCCGAATCTGCGACGTCTTCGGCGATTCAAGCGATGACACGAAAATCTTAATATTGACAACGAAATGGGGTGAAATGTCTTAAAATCGCCAAACTAATGGGCTGAACGTCATAAAATATGAACACTAATGGGGTTAACCATGAGGAAGGAAGGGGACCAGAAAAACGACCCATCTCCCCTTACTTCGGAGATTGGCAATGCTTCGCCGGAGACATTTTTCTATCAAATAATGTACAAATTTAGCTTGCTCTCAAAACAAAAAATATATATGATGGCTCGCTACCGCTCACCAGGAAAATATTGAAACCTGGATGGGGGTAAACGTCTTAAAACAGTAGGCTGAACGGGGCCGAACGGATACAAGGCAAAGAGAGAGGGAGAGAAAGAGAAGAAGAAAAAAAAGGAGAGAGGGAGAGAAAGAGAAAACAAAAAAGGCGAGGTGGGCTCAGTTAAGCCGTAACGCTCTCCTCGTTTTTTTTTTTTTTCTCTCTTTCTCTCCCTCTCTCTTTGCCTTGTATCCGTTCGGCCCGTTCAGCCTACTGTTTTAAGACGTTTACCCCCATCCCGGTTTCAATATATTCCTGGTGAGCGGTAGCGAGCCAACATAATTATATAAAAAAAAAAATTGAGAGCAAGCTAAATTTGTAAATTTTTCGATAGAAAAATGTCTCCGGCGAAGCCGGATTTCTCCATATAATGCTGGTTCGCTATCACTTGCCAGGAAGATATCGATACTTGGATGGGGATAAACGTCTTAAAACAGTAGGCTGAACGGGGCCGAACGGATACAAGGAAAAGAGAGAGGGAGAAAAAGCGAAAACAAAAAACGAGAAGAGAGAGAGAGAAAGAGAAAACAAAAACAGCGATGTGGGCTCAATGTTTGCGTTACAGCTTATGAGCCCCCCTCACTTTTTTTTTCTCTTTCTCTCCCTCTCTCCTCTTTTTTTTTTCTCTTTCTCTCCCTCTCTCTTTGGCTTGTATCCATTCGGCCCCATTCAGCCTACTGTTTTAAGACGTTTACCCCCATCCAGGTTTCAATATTTTCCTGGTGAGCGGTAGCGAGCCAACATATATAAAACAAAATGTTGAGAGCAAGCTAAAAAATTTCTCAGGCGAAGCCGGATTTCTCCATATAATGTTGGTTCGCTATCGCTTGCCAGGAAGATATCGATACTTGGATGGGGATAAACGTCTTAAAACAGTTGGCTGAATGGGGCTGAATGGATACAAACCAGAGACAGAGAGAAAAGGAGAGAAAGAGAAAAAAAAAACAGGTGAACCCCCCAAGAGAGGTGCATAGAAAAAATAGTTGACAGGTTCACTATAGGCCTAATCTTTTTTTTTTTACCCACCTCGCCGAAGGTGGTCTTTGGCATCGTCGATGTTCTCGGAACATCTGAGAGCATCGGCGAGCAGAGCATCTGAGAGCATTGGTGAGCATCCGTGCAGCGTTGCAAAGTTTTTTTTGTGCGAAACCCTCCGCGGTGTCTCGCCGATGATCCCCGAGGGCCTCGCAGATCTTTTTGCGATGTTCGACGATGCTTGCGAGGGCTACGAACCCTTGTGAGTCCTCGTCCAAAATTTTTAATGCCCCTTTCCCACTGGTGAGACAAGTCACGATTTTCGTCGCCGAGGACGTAGTTTTGGCAAATTCGCAAGAATGCGTGCGACGTTCACGATTTTGACCGTTAAAAACCGTTGACAAGTTTACACTCCGCGACGATGTCGCCGATGGGTAAGACATAATCGGCGATATTATGAGAAGTCATCGCAAATTGAGTGATGGTTCGGCGAATACCTCAGCGAGATTATTTAGTTTCATCCCTAGACCTCCATCAAGCATATAAGCACGGAAGAAAGGGGACCAGAAAAACGATCCATCTCCCCTTAATTCGGAGATTGGCAATGTCCGGCTTCGCCGGAGGCACTTTCTATCAAATAATGTACAACTTTAGCTTGCTCTCAAAACAAAAAATATATACATGTTGGCTCGCTACCGCTCACCAGGAAAATATTGAAACCTGGATGGGGGTAAACGTCTTAAATTAGTATGCTGAATGGGGCGGAACGGATAAAAGGCAAAGAGAGAGGGAGAGAAAGATAAAAAAAAAGACGAGGTGGGCTCAGTTAAGCCGAAACGCAAACATTGAGCCCATCTCGCTGTTTTTGTTTTATCTTTCTCTCCCTCTCTCCTATTTTTTTTTTTTTTTCTATTTCTCTCCCTCTCTCTTTGCCTTGTATCCGTTCGGCCCCGTTCAGCCTACTGTTTTAAGACGTTCATCCCCATCCAAGTATCGATATCTTCCTGGCAAGCGATAGCGAACCAGCATTATATGGAGAAATCCGGCTTTGCCGGAGAAATTTTTCTATCAAAAAATTTACAAATTTTACTTTCTCTCAAAACAAAAATATATATATGTTGGCTCGCTACCGGTCACCAGGAAAATATTGAAACCTGGATGGGGGTAAACGTCTTAAAACAGGAGGCTGAATGGGGCCGAACGGATAAAAGGCAAAGAGAGAGGGAGAGAAAGATAAAAAAAAAAAAAAAACGAGGCGAGAGAGGGAGAGAAAGAACAAAAAAAGACGAGGTGGGCTCAGTTAAGCCGAAACGTAAACATTGAGCCCATCTCGCTGTTTTTGTTTTATCTTTCTGTCCCTATCTCCTTTTTTTTTTTTTTTTTTTTCTATTTCTCTTCCTCTCTCTTTGCCTAGTATCCGATCGGCCCCGTTCAGCCTACTGTTTTAAGACGTTTACCCCCATTCAGGTTTCAATATTTTCCTAGTGATCGGTAGCGAGCCAACTTATATAAAACAAATTGTTGAGAGCAAGCTAAATTTGTACATTTTTCGATAGAAAAATGTCTCCGGCAAAGCCACATTTCTCCAAATAATGCTGGTTCGCTATCGCTTGCCAGGAAGATATCGATACTTGGATGGGGATAAACGTCTTAAAACAGTTGGCTGAATGGATACAAACCAGAGAAAGAGAGAAAAGGAGAGAAAGAGAAAACAAAACAGGTGAACCCCCGAAGAGAGGTGCATAGAAAAAAGGGTTGACAGGGTTCACTACGTGTATAGGCCTAATCATTTTGTTTTACCCACCTCGCGGAAGGTGCTCTTTGGCATCGTCGATGTTCTCGGCCATCTGAGAGCATCGGCGAGCAGAGCATCTGAGAGCATCGGTGAGCATCCATGCAGCGTTGCAAAGTTTTTTTTGTGGGAAACCCTCCGCGATGTCTCGCCGATGTCGCAGATGATCGCAGAAGCCCTCGCAGATCCCTCGGCGATGCTAGACGATGGTTGCGAGGGCAACGAACCCTCGTGAGTCCTCGTCCAAAATTTTGAACTGTCCGAACATTTGCGACGACCCGCGAGGGCCCTTGCGATGCCTTGAGAGGCCTTGAGAGTCAAACGATTTTTCATGAGAGGTGTTGAGACATGTCACGAATGTGCCAATTTATTGGTGTTGGCGACGAAAATCGTGACTTGTCTCACCAGTGGGAAAGGGGCAGAACAGTCCGAACATTTGCGACGACCCGCGAGGGCCCATGCCAGGCCTTGCGAGGCATACGATTATTATGCGAGGGTATACGATTTCTTTGCGACATGTCACGAATGTGCCAATTTATGGGTGTCGGCGATGAAAATCATGAAGTCGCACATGTGGGAAAGGGGGATTAAGGAACTGTTCGTGACTTCCCTTATTCTGTCATTTCTCTCGAATAATTCAATTATTATATACATTTCTATAAATCGATTCCATTATTAACCCTTTCAGTACCGGTGCCACCCATTTTTGCTTTTTAATGGCTGCTATTAGATGATTATATTAAGTTTAAAAAGGACCTCCAGCAACTGACAGGCTTCGAACTATTTCACTTACTACCACAGATCCTTCTTAAACTGAATAAAATCGTCTAATTATAACTAGAATATGATTAATATACATAACATCAAATTATTTTCTTACAAAGATCCACAAACCCTTTTATCATAGCATCCATCTTACCATCCAACTCTCCCACACCCGTATGTGTTTTCTTTTATCCCAGTGATCCTATCGTCCAACTCTCTCACACCCATATTTCTTTTCCTCGTCCTACTACTAAGTAATGTCCTTCTTTCTCGGCTGCCCCTGCTTTGCCCTTGCTTGGTTGACACACGCATACACACACACGCACCCCATCCACCACACACACAAACACCAACACACACACGAGTAAGTAAATTATAAAACTCAATAAACAGATTAATGTAATCTCTAACCACATACACAAACAACAAAACACACAGAGATATACAGTACAAACACACATACACCTACATAAGAACAGTTGAATAAAATACACTATATCGATAATCATAATAATATTATCTCAAAACTCTCTTTCCTAACTCTCTCTCTCTCTCTCTCTCTCTCTCTCTCTCTCTCTCTCTCTCTCTCTCTCTCTCTCTCTCTCTCTCTCTCTCTCTCTCTCTTTTACTTTGATGTCCTGTATTTTCTACTATAGCCTGTCCCTGTCTAATAATATAAAGACCGGACCACCTAGTAGGGACCGCAAGGTCTGTGTTGTCTGAGTATCTGTGTAAGTCTATATAACTCGCATGCGTAGTATTTCTTCACCCCCTACAAAACCCAACATCTCGCCTGTAGCCCACTCTCTCACACATTCTTCCAACACGGCAGCTCTCCTCCCTCCTCTCTCGCCTCAGCATTCACAAATAAACAAACCAGCAGACATCGCACATAGACCATCTAATTATCGATAATAAGATAACCCGAGGCCAAAGAAGAGGTTTGTGAAAGTATGGCGCTTGAAGAAGGCTGGAGGGGAAAGGTATTGAAGGGGAAGGAAGAGGAGGAAGATTTGGGAAAGAGGAGAGAGAGGAGGAGGGAAAGCAGGTTGGATTAGGGGAGAGAGAGAGAGAGAGGGGGGGGGGGGGTGGAAGTAGAAAGGAAAACTATACAAGCCAATAGGATAACACAGCAATTGGAAGAGAAAGAGGAAATAAAGTAAGATTGCAAAACAAATATGCGACAAACCAAAAATCAGAAACGTCAATAGAAGAGAGATAGCTTAATATTAGGGAAGTAATAATAACCTATACAAAATATGTACCCATGTGAGAGATAAATGACAAATACAAGAGTATACAGCGAGTATGAGACACTTACAGCAGAGAGAGAGAGAGAGAGAGAGAGAGAGAGAGAGAGAGAGACCAACCGACCACAATTAGAGAACTAATGATGCACAGACTTCCACATCAAACGACCCCTGAATAAAGGCACGATAAGTTGAAGATATCAAAGTAAGGAGCCCGCCATTGAACCGGAACGAGAGAGAGAGAGATATTACAGGTAGGGTTGGAGATGAGGATGCTATAAACATTTCACTACCTGAACACATCGCTATTCGGTACGAAAATTCATCACAAAACCTACTGAAACACAAAAATATAAATTATATCCTAGTATATCATAACCAAACTTAAATTTAGCCAGCTGTAGCCTACTTATTCGTGTTCTCAAATATCCCTTTTAGAATACATATGGTGAAGGTAAACGAGAAGAGAAGGGATTCGTTGTAGTGGACATATCTCAGATTTTGTTTTTCCTATGTGTATGAAGGACACAAAAGGCAGGCTGCTTCTAACGAGTGTCTCCCCCCGAAGCAAAAAGAGTGACACAGACAAATTCGAGAGACATTAATTGGGATACAAATGGCGTGACACACGAAGTCTTTACGGTGAATATGAAAGGATGTAACTAACCCTACCTTATCTAACCTAATTGGCGGTAATTTAATATCAACAAATAGTTAGGTTCACTAAAAAATATGTGCACCTTTCGGTCTCTGGTAACGAAGTGGTCATGTAGCGATTTGACTTGATAACGGGAAGGGATGGGAGGGATAATTTTGATGAAAGCTAGAGCGTATGATTGAATGTGAAGGGGGGTGGGGAGAGAGCCCATTTACTATGTTGACGTCATATTTAACCTGTTCATTACCGGTGACGTCTTTGTGTTAGCCAGAATCAAATGAAAGTCACGCTATCGTATTGGACGGCTTACTACTAGTTGCTTTTTCTGGCCCCTCTTCTCCCTCATGCTTAGCTCCTTTAGTTTTGATATTTTAGACGATCGCAACATTAGTTTTTCGATTATAAGACCTTTCGTACCAATTTTGTATCAATATAAAGAACTTACGTGCCATTTAGGTGTCGAATTTGTTTCCTGATAAACGATGAACTCTCTAGAGGGAATGCAAGATAATGATTAGAATCTTTGAAAGAAAGGCAGTTAATCAGGAGCAAATAAGGTGGACTGGGGATGTCTTTGATGGGAAGTGTAAGGGAATATCCCGTTCTGTACAGGTGCCGTTCTTTTAACTTTATTCTGGCTACTATCATACGATTTTTTTAGTTTAAAAATAGCCTACATCAATTAACAGGCTTCGAACTATCTCATTTAACCCCTTTTACTATCACATGTCATTCTGATTCTGCACAAAATCGTCTGGATATAGGTAGAATCAAATGAAATAGACGTCGCCGGTACAGAAGGGATAAACCAGGTTATCTGTCTTGTATGAAAAGACTGAAGGAGGGGATTATTTTAGATATATAGTAAGATCTTATAGGCACTGAACAGGAATAAGGCGATCCATGAAGGGATAGAAGACTTAAGAGGCCGTGTTCGTCAACAGAAATGAAGGGGATAGAATCTTGTCTTTCACCGGTAATATAAGCTTATAGTGGAGCTCGGTAAAGTTGAATGAATGAAAGCTATGAACATTTCGAAGGGATAACACGATATGGAACCTGGTTTGTATAGATATTATACCCCCTTCAGCACAGTGACGTATTTTTCATCTGTTTACCGTTAGACGACTTACTTTAGCTTATAATGTACCTGTAAAACTCAAAGGAGTAAATGCGTTTTCGATAAACCCTCTGAATAGCATCGGTCCTTCTTATTTCGCGTAAAATCATCTAACTGTATCCAGATTCAAGGGTAAAATGACGTCATCAAACTTTTATTACTCACTGCAGCTTCTCCTCAGAATCCGCCACCAACGCTGTCATTAGTAAACAAAAACTGATTCAACTCCCAATCTCAATCATTCTTTCCTACTAAACTCAATCCTCCACCCATAGTTCTAATGTTTACCACCCTCACCACACCAACCATATATACATTAAGCAACCACGTGACATTACACAACCCTGTCACAGATCTACATTTACCTCAAACCATTCACTCATCTAATTTCCTACTCTACCACATGCTCTGCTCTCTTCATAAAAACTCTTGACTGCTCTTAACAAGTTTCCTCAAATTTCATAAATCCTTAGCACCTTCCACCTTGCTTCTTGATCCACTCGATCGTAACATAACAGCGGAGTATCATTAAAAATAGTTCCTTATCTCTTAGAAGAATATTGTATATATATATATATATATATATATATATATATATATATATATATATATTGTCTATGTGGATAAGGGAGTCAAAAGGCAAAAATGCCTGTGAAAAGTGCCTCCCCCAGAGTTAAAAGAGTGACAGGGCCAAAATCAAGGAACGTTCGACCCAAATAGTCCGAACACACAGAGTTTGAAGTGTATGGGCGTATGTTCATCATGTTATTTTGTATTTATTTTGTTTTGATGTGGAAGAATGAAGTGTGGTGTGCATGTTTAGTGTAGTGAAGTGGATAGGAGGAGGAGGTGTTTGTGAGAGCTAGCTGGATTACTCTCTGTGTAAGTGAGGCACAAAGGAAATCAGTGAGAGAGGCCAAGTAAATTAAACATGATGACGTATTTTTCATCTTCTGTTTACCATTAGATGACTTACTGTAGCTTATACTGTACCAGTAAGACTCAAAGAAGTAAATGCGTATTCGATAAACCCTCTGAATAGCATCGGTCCTTCTTATACTGCGTAGAATCATTAACTTTATCCAGATTCAAGGGTAAAATGACGTCATCATGCTGAATGGGTAAATAACCATCTTTCTAATTATTTTGTTATTATTTGTTTTATTCATGGTTTTGGCCAACAATATGTAAAACTACCACCAACGATTGCATTTAGCTTAGAAAGGATCTGGAAGGGTTGAATAGGTAAAAACAATTGTGTGGATCATCATAGGGGAGAAAGTGGATGTGGCATAAATAATCTGAGTGAAGGAGAGGATCAGAAGGGACTGAAGTTCTCCAAAAGGGGCTCCAGTTCTGACGCTATTCTTGACATACAGTGTGCTGGCTTAATAATCCAGAAGGGTTGATAGATTCTGAAGTCCTATTTTAACTAACTAAAGAGAGGAGTGTTGGGTTTCTACCATTGGAAAGCCACCAAGTAGTTATGGTGAAACGGAATTAAAGCAAATGAAGTAGTACTAATCGAAGAGAATGAAGATAGCGACAATCCTAGTTCGTAAGAGGAATGATGTATACGAATTAGGGGATTGGTAGAAAATGGAGCAAATAAAGTAGTGACAATCGAAGAAGAATTAAGTACACGAAAAGAAGTCATGGAATGGTAGAAGGGCATGGAAGCAAAAAGAGTATTGGTAATTAAAATGAAACCACGGCAGTAGACAAACAAGATAATACGTCTGGGAATGAAGCAAATGAGATCAATTCGAGTTAATAGGCAGGCATAAATAAGGGAGTATGGAGGAGGGAATGAGAGAGGATATGGTCGTGATTTTCATAGGGGGCGGTAGTATTATGGCTGGGTTGTCTGTAGGGAGAATCACGCCAAATGTCTTCCTGTAGCCACCATGATGTCTGCCTTGTCCTGTTAACCCCTTATGTACCGGCGACGTCTCAATTATATTCTAGGTATACTTAGACGATTTTGTTCAGTTTAAGAAGGACTTGTGGTAGTAAAAAATGGCTAAGTGAGATAGTTCGAAGCCTGTTGATTGAGGAAGGCCCTTTTTAAACTGAAGACAATCGTCTAATAGTAGCCAGAAAAAGTTAAAACGTTAAACAAATTTATAAGTGTTCCCTTACAACCATTTAGAAAAGTCGCAATCTTAAATAATTAACCCCTTCAGCACCATGATGCCTTCTTAGCTTAATTCTGGCTAAAGTTAGATGATTTTAAGTAGTTTGAGATGGAACCATGTTACTAATAGGGTTTATTAAGATCGTATTTACCAATTTGAGTCGTATAGGTGGATTACATACCCAACAAAATCGTCTGATGGTAACCAAAATATGATGAAAAATACGTAATGGTGGTCTACTGTAGGCGTTAACATAATACACAGCCTGTTCATTCCTCTGTTGCTTTCAACCCCAAATGACTAGTGTTCATCATCTACAAGGGTCTTATCAAGCTTACAAGGGGCTATATTAGAAATACTGCAGGGGCTATATTTATTAGAGAAGCTGCTTTTCTTGTCAATGTTGTCGGCTTATATTAGTGTAACAGCACAATATTGGAAGGCAGTTAGAAAGTAAAACAGAGAAGGGCGTCGTTTTTAACCTGCCGTACAAAGCCTGACAAATTGTGCGTTGATTTGTGAAAGAGCATTATACATCGTTTAATTTCTTAATGTTTCAGAAACGGTGCCGTCATTTTAACCTTTTCTGGCTACTATTAGACAATTTTATTCAGTTTAATTAGGGCCTTCAGCAATTAACAAGCTTTGAACTATCTCACCTAACCTCTTTTTTACAACCACAGATCCTTCTTAAACTGTACAAATCGTCAAAGTATAGCTAGAATACAATTATAAAGACGTCGCCGGTACACAAGGGGTTAAGGATTGCAGTTCATATCTGCTTATTTCGTTAAGGGATGCATTGGAGTTATGAATGTTGCTGCCAGACCTCGGTATTCTCCCTACAGATGTGGTGATTATGGCGGCCTATGGATTGGTCTCATAAGAGGATGGGCCTACTACCAATTCCATTATTGGGAAAGAAGATCACATAATGAGACACAGATACCCCCGGGTGGATTAACACAAATAATTCCTCCTTTATACCTTGGGGAAATCTGGTAGCTATCATATTAGTAGGAAATAATCAGATATTATTTTCTCTATGAGTTGAGCCTACAGCCAATATGATTGTTACTAGTATTATTATAGTATTATAGATTGCCATTATCATGAAAGTATAAATGAAAACGAGCAGTTTGCTTAAATGAGTGAGAGTAATCTACATTGTTAAGAATTAAATGAGCAAGCTCAATGAATGTCAGGTGTTATAAAGATAATATTAATTACAAAGATTCATGATGAAAAACAAATAATAATAATAATAATCCATATATTTTCCCAAAACCAATTTAGATTTTGGAAAGCAGAAGGATGTATCTGCCTTCAGGGATTATAGTATTGTTTAATTTAATTAGAGATTGGTAACGTGATCAAAACAAGGAAAAAGATTAACCCATTCAGTACCGGAGACATCCTTTTCATTATATTCTGGCAACAATTCGACGATTTCATTCAGTTTAGGCAGGATGTCCATCCAATAAAAGGCTACAGACTATCTCAATTAATCCAATTAGTTACCATATATCCTTCCTAAGCTTCATAAAATCGTCTAAATGTAGCGGAAATAAAATAAATAGTTTGGTGGAATTGTTGTATTATCACCTTTGTAACATTTGCACAGTGACACTATCAATTAAATAGCCCGCAGTATTAGTTCACGTTGAAGGTTGCAGATTTTGAATGATTTTTCAAATAAGTTAGTGTTGTCCATCGGGGAATTATATGTGGGGGTAGTCTACATAGGATAATTAACAGAATAGATTGGAGATGGAATAAATGGGTGCAGTTGACTTCAGTTGCTAGCACAAAGGTAGATTTCTGCCTATTCTGTATTGAAATGAGATCCAAAAGGAGGTAGAGTTCAAGTCGCTGATAAAACAAGCAAAGAATCTATTCACTTCACGTAGGACCTTTAAGAATAAGTGTGCGATAATGTTGACCTCTTTTTTTCTAATGCATTATTGAGTTAATTAAGAATGCTAAATTTATGTGGTATTGTTAGGAAAATATATCCCTAGTATGAAATAGACATTGTGTTTGTAATGTCATCTGATCGCCCTTGTACTTTGGTTACAAAATGTCCAATACTGTTTCTAGTAACTGATTTATTTTATTTGTTTATCGGCGTTTGGTAGTTTTTTGTGCAAAATATATATATAGCCAGAAACCTAACGGATGTACAATATATGCATTATGAGTGCTTCCTTCATAATGTACAGTACATGCATTATGAGTGCTTCCTTCATAATGTACAGTACATGCATTATGAGTGCTTCCTTCATAATGTACCGTATATGCATTATGAGTGCTTCCTTCATAATGTACAGTACATGCATTATGAGTGCTTCCTTCATAATGTACAGTACATGCATTATAAGTGCTTCCTTCATAATGTACAGTACATGCATTATGAGTGCTTCCTTCATAATGTACAGTACATGAATTATGAGTGCTTCCTTCATAATGTACAGTACATGCATTATGATTGCTTCCTTCATAATGTACAGTACATGCATTATGAGTGCTTCCTTCATAATGTACAGTACATGCATTATGAGTGCTTCCTTCATAATGTACAGTACATGCATTGTGAGTGCTTCCTTCATAATATACAGTACATGCATCATGAGTGCTTCCTTCATAATGTACACTACATGCATTATGAGTGCTTCCTTCATAATGTAAAGTACATGCATTATGAGTGCTTCCTTCATAATGTACAGTACATGCATTATGAGTGCTTCCTTCATAATGTACAGTACATGCATTATGAGTGTTTCCTTCATAATGTACAGTACATGCATTATGAGTGCTTCCTTCATAATGTACAGTAATGCATTATGAGTGCTTCTTTCATAATGTACAGTACATGCATTATGAGTGCTTCCTTCATAATGTACAGTACATGCATTATGAGTGCTTCCTTCATAATGTACAGTACATGTATTATGAGTGCTTCCTTCATAATATACAGTATATGCATTATGAGTGCTTCCTTCATAATGTACAGTACATGCATTATGAGTGCTTCCTTCATAATGTACAGTACATGCATTATCAGTGCTTCCTTCATAATGTACAGTACATGCATTATGAGTGCTTCCTTCATAATGGACAGTACGTGCATCATGAGTGCTTCCTTCATAATGGACAGTACATGCATTATGAGTGCTTCCTTCATAATGTACAGTACATGCATTATGAGTGCTTCCTTCATAATGTACAGTACATGCATTATGAGTGCTTCCTTCATAATGTACAGTATATGCATTATGAGTGCTTCCTTCATAATGTACAGTACATGCATTATGAGTGCTTCCATCATAATGTACAGTACATGCATTATGAGTGCTTCCTTCATAATGTACAGTACATGCATTATGAGTGCTTCCTTCATAATGTACAGTACATGCATTATGAGTGCTTCCTTCATTATGTACAGTATATGCATTATGAGTGCTTCCTTCATAATGTACAGTACCATTATGAGTGCTTCCTTCATAATGTACAGTATATGCATTATGAGTGCTTCCTTCATAGTGTACAGTACATGAATTATAATTGCTTCCTTCATAATGTACAGTACATGCATTATGAGTGTTTCCTTCATATTGTACAGTACATGCATTATGAGTGTTTCCTTCATAATGTACAGTACATGCATTATGAGTGCTTCCTTCATAATGTACAGTACATGCATTATGAGTGCTTCCTTCATAATGTACAGTATATGCATTATGAGTGCGTCCTTCATAATGTACAGTACATGCATTATGAGTGCTTCCTTCATAATGTACAGTACATGCATTATGAGTGCTTCCTTCATAATGTACAGTACATGCATTGAGTGCTTCCTTCATAATGTACAGTATATGCATTATGAGTGCTTCCTTCATAATGTACTGTACATGCATTATGAGTGCTTCCTTCATAATGAACAGTACATGCATTATTAGTGCTTCCTTCATAATGTACAGTTCATGCATTATGAGTGCTTCCTTCATAATGTACAGTACATGCATTATGAGTGCTTCCTTCATATTGTACAGTACATGCATTATGAGTGCTTCCTTCATAATGTACAATACATGCATTATGAGTGCTTCCTTCCTAATGTACAGTACATGCATTATGAGTGCTTCCTTCATAATGTACAGTACATGCATTTATGAGTGCTTCCTACATAATGTACAGTACATGCATTATGAGTGCTTCCTTCATAATGTACAGTACATGCATTATGAGTGTTTCCTTCATAATGTACAGTACATGCATTATGAGTGCTTCCTTCATAATGTACAGTACATGCATTATGAGTGTTTCCTTCATAATGAACAGTACATGCATTATGAGTGCTTCCTTCATAATGTACAGTACATGCATTATGAGTGCTTCCTTCATAATGTACAGTACATGCATTATGAGTGCTTCCTCCATAATGTACAGTACATGCATTATGAGTGCTTCCTTCATAATGTGCAATATATGCATTATGAGTGCTTCCTTCATAATGTACAGTACATGCATTATGAGTGCTTCCTTCATAATGTACAGTACATGCATTATGAGTGCTTCCTTCATAATGTACAGTACATGCATTATGAGTGCTTCCTTCATAATGTACAGTACATGCATTCTGAGTGCTTCCTTCATAATGTACAGTACATGCATTATGAGTGCTTCCTTTATAATGTACAGTACATGCATTATGAGTGCTTCCTTCATAATAGACAGTACATGTATTATGAGTGCTTCCTTCATAATGGAAAGTACATGCATTATGAGTGCTTCCTTCATAATGTACAGTACATGCATTATGAGTGCTTCCTTCATAATGTACAGTACATGCATTATGAGTGCTTCCTTCATTATGTACAGTACATGCATTATGAGTGCTTCCTTCATAATGTACAGTACATGCATTATGAGTGCTTCCTTCATATTGTACAGTACATGCATTATGAGTGTTTCCTTCATAATGTACAGTACATGCATTATGAGTGTTTCCTTCATAATGTACAGTACATGCATTATGAGTGCTTCCTTCATAATGTAGAGTACATGCATTATGAGTGCTTCCTTCATTATGTAGAGTATATGCATTATGAGTGCTTCCTTCATAATGTACAGTACATGCATTATGAGTGCTTCCTTCATAATGTACAGTACATGCATTATGAGTGCTTCCTTCATAATGTACAGTACATGCATTATGAGTGCTTCCTTCATAATGTACAGTACATGCATTATGAGTGCTTCCTTCATAATGTACAGTATATGCATTATGAGTGCTTCCTTCATAATGTACTGTACATGCATTATGAGTGCTTCCTTCATATGTACAGTACATGCATTATGAGTGCTTCCTTCATAATGTACAGTTCATGCATTATGAGTGCTTCCTTCATAATGTACAGTACATGCATTATGAGGGCTTCCTTCATATTGTACAGTACATGCATTATGAGTGGTTCCTTCATAATGTACAATACATGCATTATGAGTGCTTCCTTCCTAATGTACAGTACATGCATATCATTGGAAGCAGCACTATGGTTATCAATTCAACGAGGATTACATACGGAGAGTGAGTAAAGTCAGCGTGATGCAAAAACAAATATCATTAAATACATAAATAAATAATACTTTTTTTTCAGAATATTGTTAACTAAAAACCTTTTCAGGGAACCCCTGAGTACCCATGCGAATTCTCATCTCCATAGATCCTAAGATTTGGGAGATAGAGGAACACACACACCGACACTGCAAATATATATACTATATATATATTTGCAATATATTTGGTGCAATGCATAAGGTATGATATTCGGTGTGAGCATCCTGGGTTCGAATCCACGGACTGCCACATGTGTTTGTAATATTTCATTAATCGATTTTAGGAGTAGAGTTGGTTGTTGGATAGAACATAATAATTGATATTGGTTCAGGAGTAATTTATCGAGAGGCCTTCCCTAGTGGTTAAGGCCCCATTAATTGGTCTTTCCATTCACATATGCATAGCCTACGTGAGTTGCAGTTGGGATGTGTGTACATGCTTAGATTAATATGCAGGATTCGAAGTTGCATAATAAATCGTAGGCAGTGTCCACCATTCTTTAACTGCCTTCGTGGTGCAATGCATAAGGTGTTGATATTCGGTGTGAGCATCCTGGGTTCGAATCCACGGACTGCCACATGTGTTTGTAATATTTAATTAATCGATTTTAGGAGTAGAGTTGGTTGTTGGATAGAACATAATAATTGATATTGGTTCAGGAGTAATTTATCGAGAGGCCTTCCCTAGTGGTTAAGGCCCCATTAATTGGTCTTTCCATTCACATATGCATAGCCTACGTGAGTTGCAGTTGGGATGTGTGTACATGCTTAGATTAATATGCAGGATTCGAAGTTGCATAATAAATCGTAGGCAGTGTCCACCATTCTTTAACTGCCTTCGTGGTGCAATGCATAAGGTGTTGATATTCGGTGTGAGCATCCTGGGTTCGAATCCACGGACTGCCACATGTGTTTGTAATATTTCATTAATCGATTTTAGGAGTAGAGTTGGTTGTTGGATAGAACATAATAATTATTGGTTATCATATAATTGAGTTTGTATGTGCTATCTCTCTTTCTACACATGACTGATTTTTGGTGTAAAATTTGCGAAGAATGTGTCCGATTACACACGCATTTCATTATATAGTTATGTGATTCTGAATGTAATGTACGTACATTAAATTCTACCACATGTTTGACTACGATCTTTTCCATTTGCAGATTGCAGAGCAGATGAAACTACTATACAATCGGGAGGTAAGTGTTCGGCAAACGTATATTTCACAATGTTTTCCAATTTCCAAAACGTGTACATTTACTGTGGCATATTCTAATTATCCTTTGAGGATCTAATACGCAGTTTTGGATGTGTTGGTTATCATTAGACGATGTTGTGCAATTTAGGAAGGATATCTAGGAATTAAAGGGCTAAACACTATCTCCATTAACTCTTTAGCTCTCACAATTTCACCCTAAGCTGAATAAAATCGTCTAATGATAGCAAGAATGAACCGTGTTAACACGTCATAATCCTCAAAGGGTTAATAGATATGATGGTGTTATGGTTTTCTATGCTGGGGAGGCGTGGGGGGACTCTCGTATTCCTAATTACCGTTATATTTTTATATTTGTTTTGCATAAAATATATAACTATTTGACACGACTTTGTTATATTAGTGTTATTATTGTTGTTGTATTTCTGCTTAGGGATCATCAGAGGTGATTAGTGGGTAAGGTATTCAGGATTGTTCGCATTATTTGTCGAAAATATTGAGCTAATTTTGAATTCCAGCTACCTTATTATAATTTGTCCTCAGCAGCACCGTTTTTTAGGACTACATAGCTTTTTCCATCGATTAGAGGTCTGAGCTATGAGGCCTGGCTCTTGATCTCTTTTAGTTGGAAACATGCAGACTACGAAGTCAACTCATTGAAGTGTTTAAACTTGTTAATAGGTTTAGCAATGTGGATTATAGCACAAATGATAAGTCTAAATATTAATACAACGAGCAACCATGGACGGAAGTTGGAATTAAACAGGTTCAACACTAGTCTTTACGGAAACTTGTTCGCATATAGCCTAAGATCTGTTTTACCTAGAATGAATTTCAACATAAGAACATAAGAAATTGGGAGTCTGCAGAAAGCCAATCGGCCCACACAAGGCAGATCCCTGTCACACCCAACGCCAATTACAAGGCCCAATTATAGGCCCAACTCACTAATACCTTGAGTACTGACCCCACCAAAACGGTCAGAGATTAACACAAGATTACGGGGGTCTGCTGAGCGACGATTGGCACACACCCAGCAGATCCCCCTCACACCCAATCCATCTCATCCATATGCCTATCTAATTTTATCTTAAAGCTCCCTATCATTCTTGATCCCACTATATCACTTAGTAGCCTATTCCACCCATCTACAACTCTGTTACCAAACCAATATTTACCTATATCTTTTCTGAAACTAAATGTATCTAATTTGAAACCATTTGTTCGAGTTATTTCGCTATCACTGAGCTTCAGTACATTTTTCATGTTTCCTATATTTATCCCACTAACCCACTTGAACACTTATATCATATCCTCTCTAACTCTGCATCTTTCTAACGAATGTAAGCCTAATTTTTCAACCTTTCTTCATATGGTAGATTTCTAATATTGTTATGAATAATTTTGTCATTCTTCGCTGTACTCTCTCCAACGAATCTATGTCCATTCTGTAATAAGGACACCAAAATTGGACAACATAAATCATATGAGGTCTCACAAATGACAAGTAAAGCTTCAAGATAACATCGGCAGTTCTGTTACTCACACTCCTTGAGATGAACCTTAGAATCCTGTTTGCCTTGTTACGAACGCTTATACACTGTTTTCTAGGCTTCAAATCGTTGCTAACAAACACACCCAAATCTTTCTCGCAGTCTAAGTTTTAAAATTCCGTATTAGCTATTTTATATTTTGCATTAGTATTCGTCTTCACTATCTTTAATACCTTGCATTTGGCAATGTTAAAAAAGTGAGGCAGACCGTTAATTTAGCCCAGAAGTCAAAATTTCAATTGTTGTTTTTCTTTTTATAAAATGCTTCTTTCAACATAGGAGAATAGCATAGGAGGGCAAAAAAATATATATATGCATCCATAACCCTCCCCCTATCCCCCACCCCCCACCCCACAACCAACCAAATTGGATCCCCTCGGCCCAATTTTTGTTTGTTTGTGTTGTTTGTCTAAAAGGCTTCTGTAAACAATAGAGACCATCATATGAGGGCATAAACACCCCTATGACATCCCTAGCCCCCCCCCCCCCCCCCCCCGACCCCCAATATGATGGATTTATATACAAAACCTTGGAAAATATTCTGTATAATTATGCTAGGATCCAAGATTTATACATTAGTATGCCATACAACTAGGTGTTCTCTAACAGCCTACTAATAGAAAACATCTCTGGTAGGAGTAGCTAAGCTATTTTCACATGATTATGGCACTGTGAAGGATGATTTTATAAGTTCTGCGATTTCCAGAGATCATAACCAAGTGTAACTACACTTTTGTATATTGCTCTGCTTCGTTCCCCTTTTACACACTATATATAGGACTATATAGCAACGGTAAAATTATTAGATAATTGCCGCATTTCGATATTTTCCAAGATTCAAAAATTTTCATGTCGAATTTTGCGCTACCAAAAAATATATATATATTATATATTTTTTTCAGCACCTTCTATTATTCAATATGGGAAAGCGAGATCATATAGTTGTAGGGGATGCTTGTAGGATACGCCGGAAAAAAATTGCGGGAAATTTGAACAATTTTCAATGACTAGATTGATTTTTCATATAATGTGATGAAATTCGCGCGCGCGCGCGCACATAGAGAGCTGATTTATTCAGCGAGTCTTAGTATTTCCATTGGTATTAGATGGTATAATGCCAGAAACAAAATCTCTTATACAGGGTGAATTGGGAGTGTAAGGTTCAGCCTCCCCTTAGATTCATCTTCCAATTTACTGACCATTCATGTAAGGTATCTAGATCCCTTTGGAGGCACTCTATGTCGCTATCTAAATCTATAGTTCTCCCTATTTTGGTATCGTCTGCGAATTTACTTATCCTAATAGTTATATCTAAATCAAGGTCATTTATGTATATAATAAACAACAGAGGACCCAATACAGATCCCTGGCGGACACCACTCTTGAGTGATCCCCACTCTGACTTAGTACCATTTATGCTGACTCTCTGCTTTCTACCAATTAGCCATGACCTAATCCATCCCAACAACGACCCACCTATTCCATGCGCCTCAACTTTTCTCATCAATCTCTCATGAGGGACTCTGTCGAAAGCTTTACTGAAATCTAAATATATTATATATTATATCAGAAGTTGTCAATAGTTTTTCAGCAGGTTCAATTAAAGAAAAGATTAGATAGTTTTTGCACACTGTAATAATTGTAGTGCACTAAATAGTCTCTCTCCTTCCACTTTGATTATCTCCCCGAATGGACCGCAAGGTCTTTGAAATACTAACTGCTCCTTATACCTCCTTGTAACTCTTACTCTCACTCACTTTATGTTGTGTGTATGTCTGTCTGTCTGTCTGTCTGTCTCATTTCCTCAGTCACTCTCTCTCTCTCTCTCCATTGGTTAGAAGACTGAGCTATGAGGACCGGTTGAGAGCTCTTAATCTCTTTCCGTTTGAGACACGCAGACTACGAAGTTTTTAATATACTTAATGGGTTTGACAACGTGGATTATAGCAAAATGTTTTGCCTCAATACGAATACAACACCAACACGCAACCATGGCTGGAAATTAGAATTGAAAAGGTTCAGCACTAGTATTTGTGAACAGTTCTTCAGGAGAGCAGTTAAAGAAGAGAGTATATAGTATTTTGCACACTCTGTAATGAGTGTAGTGCACTAAACAGTCACTCTCCTTTCACTTCGCGTATATCCCCAGAATGGACCGCAAGGCCTCTGAGATACTAACTATTCCTTGTAACTCCTTGTAACTTTCTCCTTCCCTTAGCATAAGCCTCCACCTGCACACACTTCTCATCTCCTCCCACAATGTTCACAGCTGTTGTTGTGTCGCACTTGGGGGATCCTCACCAGGTTTGCCAAATCGAGTCTGCTAGATTTGATTTGATTTTATATTTGTTTTGTCTATATTCCAACTACTCCCTCTAGGGCATAGGCTGAGAGCCTGTACATTCAACCGTTACGAACAGTGAAGCCTGTGAGGTCTCGTTCCAGTCTAGGGGGTGAGACATGTGAAGCACTTTTAGCTGCAACCAGCCCCTGCCATCTTGCCTTCGCAGGATGCTTGGGATTTAGTTGCTCACTCACAGCTCGAAGCAGCCCCATCTCTGAAGCTGCCTCGCTCCAGTGCTTTACTGTCTCACCTCCTAGACACGGATCCTCACTCTCAGAACGCCACCTAAAGTATTTAAATGCCAAAAAACGGTTGAATAATGCAACAATGTCTACATTATTGCTCTAAAAAGGCACAAATCTCCAGAATCATGCCAAAATTCTACAATATCGCTCTAAAATGGCACAACTCTCCAAACTATTGCTCGAATAATGTCACAATGTCTACATTATCACTCCAAAATGGCTCTAATCTCCAGAATATTGCTAGAATAATGCCACACTGTCTACATTGTTCCTCTAAAATGGCGTAAATACCTCTAAATCTAGCGGGAAAGTAACTATATTGGCAACACTGCGAGTCCACAGCATCCGGGTTAATTTTCTGCAGTCCAGTTCTGATTGCAACGCTAAGATTAGCCCCCTTAACCCGTTCAGTACCGGTGCCGTCCTTTTAACTTGCTTCTGGGTACTATTAGAAGATTTTGTTCAAGTTAACAGGCAATTAACAGGCTTTGAACTATCTCATTTAACCCATTTTACTACCACAGACCATAGTTAAACTTCACAAAATCGTCTAATTATAGCTAGAGTAAAATTCAAAAGACGTTGCCGGTACAGAAGGGGTTAATGATTATGCCGCACCTTGACAGTTTATTCTGGTTATTATTAGAAGACTATATGCCTGTAATGAGTGTCTCCCCCAAAGCCAAAAGATTGACAGAGAGCCAAATTCAAGGGACGTTGTGGTCAAAATCCTGGACACACGAAGTTTAAAGCAGACTAAGTTATAGCATGAAGGAAATATTGATTTAGGGAGAGAGTTCAAGAGTTCAGTAGTTGAGTAGAAGACTGAAAATGTCCTAGTTCTTGGAGTGGAGAGTTGGACAGAATAGGAGTGGGACTGTTGAAAGGCGGGTGCCTCGCACTCGCCGCAAGGGAGAGGGTATGTACTGAAAGTGCGCTGAAGAACACTGAATATTGTAATAGCGATAGAGCAACTAAGCACACAGTGGAATACTTTAAATGACATGTTTCATATACCGGAACATATTCTATTTATACAGTAAGTAGCCAGACCAGGGATGCTACATAAAAGTTCGTGTGTGACCCCCTTGATGCATCTAACTACATTCATGTTATCGTCATATATCTTCTTCATCTCTTATAAAGTATACTGATTTTGTCTTTCTCTCCTATTATCTCTGCTCTCTCCTCCTTCAGCAGGCGTCTGTAGCGTAAAGTTAATTTGGTGACACCTTCGTCATACCTGTTCAGAGTCTCATTATTAACAACGACAACCATCTGGAGGGACCGACCGAAGGTATAAAGCGCTAAGCCTTGGTGGAAGCCGATAAAAACACGGAAAATGTCCGTATCTGTCGAGTTTATTCAGAATCATGTACAGTCACCCATAACAATTTCAGACCTCATCTATTTCTGTTGATGGATGTAAATCTCTGGAAACCAATCTATGAGTATAGTTGTTTACACATCAACTACAAAACAATAGATACCAATTATTGAAAAGTAAGTTCCATCACAATACCAATCCAAATAATTATAATTGCATACAGAAAAACGTAAGGGGACCATGAATGTATATAACTGAATGTACACTGCACGAAACTGTAGGCCGTTGTGAATCCTAGCGATAGCGTAACTACTCGTGATCGTAACTAAGAATATTTAACCTTTTCATTAAACCATGATGCTTTTTTTTCTTCTATCAATAGACGAATTGATTCAACTTAAGAATACTTATGGAAGTAGGGGGTTAATTGTGATTGTTTTAACCAATCTATATTCTGAGAGCTTTCTTAAATGTAATAACATCTTCTAATAATACCAGAGTGAACAGAAAAATGGTGTCATTGTCTGAAAGTGTTAACTATCCAAAAATATTAACCTACAATATTTACATTATCTTTACCAGAAATATTTTGGAAGCTAGATGGTAATATAAAATGCAAATGGAGACAAACACAATATAAAGGTTGATAGGCAGATAGTTGAATAGTAAGGCCACGAAGGATTATTATTATTATTATTATTATTATTATTTACTTGCACAGCCAGCTGATTTTGACAGCTCACGGCTGCAACGTGCCACGCCCCGCCCACCAGCCAATCAGCGGCCTCCATTATCGGAGCGCGAAGCTGGACTTCTTACTCCACCTCAAAAGTCACTCTCTTTCTCTTCCCAAAGAGCTCCTTCTGATTATCCCCTAAGTTATACCTCGGTGCCAGCCCTGTACTCCCGTAAGCTGCCAAAAGAGGGTTACAATCAGCTTCCTGGGACGTATTTTGAAGAAGAGAAAGAGGAGGTGAAGCAAGCAAGAATCCAGAGCGAGCGTTTCTCGGCGCGTGCCAGTCAGCCAATCACAGCGCAGGAGAGCGTGAGGCCTGACTATAAAGGCTGCCGCGCACGGGCTCTAGGGGTCACTCACCCCTCAGAGCCCACCGGGTTAACACACTGCAACCTACTTGCTCTCTCTTGCCCGGGCACAAAGGAGAACCAGGAACCCACCTTTCCAGTTACCTTGCCCTCACTTAAAGTCACAACACAGACCACCCCTGACCTCTCCTCACTTTCGCCCACTCGGAGGATGCACCATCAGTATCCTGCCGCCTGTCGTCACGTTGCTAGTCTGCACACATACAGTCAAGCGCTTCAAGAGGGACGACAGAAGGTGGAAGTGAGGACTTCCAGAGGAGCTACTGGCCAGCTCTGAGGTCGTAAAGCACAGTTCCAGACACACACACACCTGATCCAGCATACCAGAATATATTTGTTTAACCCTTCCAGCCCGGGTGTCCTTTTATAAGGCAGAGGGGCCGGTACCCGGGTGTCCTTTTAACAGACAGTAAGCTTGAAAGTCTATTCAGCTTGGTCTGAACGCTGTGCGTCCGACGCATGTAAACAAAGCCGTTCATTGCATCACCGCACCTCCGAAAACAAGAAGGAGACGTCGGATCAATGTTGTTGTTGTATGATATGACGAAATTAGTGTCTGAAAAGCTCCGATATTGTCAACATCGCGACAAAATTCGCTGCACGGAAATCTTCATCACAACTGAACCAGTTGACTTAGAGAGCTCTACTCAATGCCAGTCTACAGATTGGAAACCGCACTACATTTAGGGATGCGTGGGAAATTTCTAGCAGTTAAAATAACAAAGATACGGTAGCCTAGGCCTAGACGTTTTTCGGCCAGATCGCCCGGATACGACCTCCGTCATTTAGAAAGGCAGCCCGGGCCACGAGGGTTAAGGACCCATATTGGGCCCGCATATGATAAAGGAAGAAAGAGAGAGTGGTTGACTACCCTGGTGGTTTCTATAAAAATGTATGTGTCCTTCTAGGACAAGACTAAAGGAAAAAGAATGTAGACTCACCTGAATTTATAAAGATAATGATGTGTTGCAAATTAGTTATCTTTGTTAGCAACGGTGCCATGCCGAAAGAGTTATTATAGAGGATCTGATTGGAGAGATTAAAGATTAAAAGAGTAAAAGTAAAAAGGGGAGAGAAAGAGTACTTTTGTTAATAAATGAGACAACCAGTAAGTTAAAAAGGGAAACAGTTGTTTAGTTGCCTAATAGATTAGCCAACTAAATTGCATAACAATTGCTAACATCTCTGACAAACCTGTCACCTTGCCAAAAGGTCTAGCCATCGGCGAGTTAGAAATGTACTCTGAAGAACTGTCTGCCCCCTCTGATTCTTCCCCTTCTTATGAAAACCCCCTCCTGACATACCTTCCACACTTTCCAACAACCAACAAACCGACCTCAGAAATCTTCTTATCTCCTATCAAGACATTTTCGCTACTTCTAGTCGAGATATGGGAAAAACTGAAACGTTGCATCACCCCATTCACACCAGCTAGGGAAGGACACTAGTCCATATGAATCATTCATTAAGTTGTGTAAAAAGGAAACTGTGAAGAAGGACACTAGTCCAATGTGAGTTGCGTTATTAATAAGTCTTAAAGAGCTATTCCGTGTATGCGTTTGAGGCACGGTTCATCTTTTGTTAGAACGATTATTGATTAAGGTGCAAGTTTACCTAGCGTGTTTGTAATAAGGTTACTTGAGGGTAAATTCGGAAGGTGTCATTGAGATAAAGAGTGTAAACCCATATGGTGGAGTAACTGGGTGACGGAACCCAATAGTGTCATTGAGATAAAGATTGTAAACCTAGATTGTGAAGTAACTGGGTGGCGGAACCCATATTATATGTGAGAGAAACCTTGTAATCTCATTCGGTAATTTGTACGATTATATGTCATTGTGGAGGTACTTGTGTAGTAACGACGGTTGTGTCAAAGGAGTAAATAGATTCTATGTATTGAGGAGATAGATTATATGTGCTATAGCCTTGGTATTGAGAAAGGATACAGCAGGTTCAGCAAACGTGGGAAAACCTAAAGAGTAGAGGAAAGAATATCACTTTTCTTTTTAGTTAGGCAAAGAGCAAATGGTTCATTAGGCCCTGGTCTCAATGAAAAACACAGCAGGGTTTTGATTTAATTATTTAGGATTAATCACTAATAACGGGTCGTAGGATCGAAGCCGACTTGAGTCAATACCTGAATAGCGGGAATTCAGTTAGGGAGTAACGGGAACTTTAGGGGTCCAAAGTGCAACCTAGCATGAATCAACGTAATATTCAATCTGCGTCTTGAACTCATCTCGGCCCGAGCCAAGAACCTATTATTAGAGTAGTTGTTGTTATTGTTCCCCAAGCTGCCTGGCTGAACAGCCCCAAGGCCCCGAGCAAGGCCAAGGCCATAACCGAGCGCCCCCAGAGAACCCTCCCTGCCGGCCACAATAAAGCCTGGGTGACCGAAGCCACTCCATGGCGGGGAGCTGAGGAGGGTGTGAAAACGCCCGGGAAACCAAAGCCCCACCCAGGGCCCTGTGCCCCTCAGCAATTATGAAGAGAAAGTTGAGGGGCAAAGGAAAAATGTGACGCTTTGGCTTCCAATCTTGGTAGATTGGGAGGTCAATCCACAGAAGAGATGCCGTCACTTGAGATCTAGAAAATATATAAGTAAAAGGAACAGTCAGAGTAAGCTTTGGGTATGGCAGATATCGCTCAGTTCTCACACTGATAAACCAGCCCATCACCACATGACTAGAACCCAATCATCTCAGCATCAGCTAGGAAAGGCCCTAGAAAGCCGCCTTTGGCGGGGGGATAGCTCCCCTATTTCATCCCCTTTCGGGGTTAGGCACCCGCCTTTATTAGAGTAGTTAGGAAGTCTGTTAAATAAAATATACGAACTTCTAAATGACTGTCGAACTATCCCCCGTAGTAGTAGCATAACAGATTTATAATTAAATACTACATTTTGGTGGCAAGTGGTGGGATTCGACAAATCATTTGGATTGAGTATAATTATCTAACAGAACAAATAGGATGACAGGCATGTTACCATTCAGATTATGGGAAGAGGGGAAGGAAGAAATCGAGCTCTGGATTGAGCAGTTAGAATGTCAGTTCACACTACTTTACGTAGGGGGAAATGGGAAGAAAATCGCCTATGGAAAGGCACACTTAGGTAAGGCCCTGAATGATGTGAGGGTACGTCTGGAAGGACTAGTATCGTGGGCCGACGTCAGGAGCGCCTTAATCGAAGAATTTGGCCGAGAGACTTCCACCAGAAAAGCCAGAGACAAACTGAAGAGTTTGAAACTTGATGGCCAAAATGTGAGAGCCCTGAGGAGGGAAATCACTAAGAATGTGAAACTAGCGTATATCCCCATATGAACCAAGAGAGCCAGGAAACTGAGATCAGGGAGATCATGATCCACGCCTGCCCGGTAGAAGTTAGGAAACACTGCATCATTCATGAGGTTAACACTACCAAGGAATTTATGGAGGTCATTAAAAAGATTCTGGAGGCTAGAGAAGTAAGAGAGGACAAACAAAAAGGGGAAGAGGAGAACCCAAAGAAAGGGTATCCGAAAACCCTGATTTGATGCTTCACTTGTAGACAGACAGGACACCTAGCTAGGAACTGTACCAACCGTCCACAAGCCCCAACCCCTAGATTTGACCCCAGACTAGCACTTCCAAACGATCGACCTCTACCCAGGGGAACCGATCCGGACCGGAGAGGAATGCTTCTGGTAGAATACCGGAAGACAGAAAACCAGCTAAAAGTAACGACGGAAGAGAGAAAAAAAAAATCTGTGAAACCTCACATAGAATAGCGGTATAGTGAGGTCAATATCTTAGAGAGACAAACACCTTGTGAAACTGTAGTCATAAATGGGAAAGCTGCGAACATGTTGATTGATATGGGGGCAAACCGTAGTTGTCTCCTGGAGAATTTCGTAAAACAAAATCAGCGAGAAATGGGCCCATTAAATCAAACCAGTATTCAGTTGTCAGGAGCCGGGGGTCAACCACTGACAATCCTAGGAAAAACTAACGCAACGGTAGTGCAGTGGAAGGGAATTACCTTCACCACCGATTTTTGTGTTTTATCGGGAAAAGCCAGTAGTGGAGTCGATGGGTATCTGGGGATAGATCTCATGAGTCAGTTGGAAGTAACTATTCAGTGTGGGCCGAAAGACACAACGACCACTCTCCAACCTCAAATAGTAGCTACCACAGGAAAATTATCTATTCCTCCTAGATCTTGGAAAATGATAGAGATTCCCCGAAACCCAGGCATGACTGCCGGGATTTTTGAACCCAATGCACAGAATGGGGTGAGAATATCTCCCACCTTCATTACTGCCGACCAGAGGAAACTAGTTTTAGCTAATTTTGGTGATGACACGATTAGTTATCAAAAAGGGAAACTGTTAGGACAAGTCACACCCGCTCAACCCACTACTGTTGGAACTGACGGACCCGTGAACTTACCTGAAATTCCGAAAAAATTAACCTCAAGTCAAGCCAGTACCT
Organism: Paralithodes platypus; assembly: GCA_032716605.1. NCBI lineage: Eukaryota > Metazoa > Arthropoda > Malacostraca > Decapoda > Lithodidae > Paralithodes > Paralithodes platypus. The sequence goes on along the minus strand of CM064575.1, from coordinate 24,536,792 downwards.
TACATGAATTGCTCTGGACGAAGGGGACCACGGATCGGCTCGAACCCAACACACCCATGAAACACACACACAAGGGCCTCCTATTAGACAACCCTACCGACGACAAAACCCTATTATGAGACAAAAAGAAAAGGAACAAGTTGAGGACATGATTAAACAGGGGATAGTAGTGGAATCATACAGTCCGTGGTCATCTCCGGTAGTCCTAGTTAGAAAAAAAAATGGGTCTACTCGGTTCTGTGTAGATTATCGAAAATTAAACGATGTCACCATGAAAGACGCGCAGCCCCTACCTCGTATTGACGACTCGTTAGAATCCCTCAATGGGTCGACCTGGTTCTCTACCCTAGATCTCCAGATTGGATACTGGCAAGTACCAGTTAAGTCCGAGGATCAAGAGAAAACCGCATTTGCCACGAGCGAAGGCAAACTCTACCAGTTTACTGTCTTGCCGTTTGGAGTTTGCAATGGCCCCGCCAGTTTCACTAGAGTCATGGACGAAGTATTGAGGGGATTAACCTGGAAACCTTGTTTGGCGTACTTAGTTGATATCGTAATCTTTCCGCTAGTTGGGAAGAACATATTCACCGACTCCAAGAAGTGTTAGAAAGAATCAGGGGGATAGGACTTAAACTGAAACCTTCAAAATGCCAATTAGGGGCCCGTGAGGTGGCATATCTAGGGCATGTGGTTTCCAGTAAAGGTATTCAACGGGACCCACATAAAGTGATATCTTTAGGGGAGGTGTGGTGGAGTGGTCATGCCACTGGATTGGTAATCCAATGGACCCGGGTTCAAATCCCGATATGTCAATGGGAAGATATTATTGGGATTGAATTTGTGCTGTACCTAGTATCAGTGCATTACCACAAAGCCCACCGAAATGCTAAAAAAATACCCTCATTGTTCCCTGATTAAATAACACTGTATGAATATTCCCATATTCAAAATATGTTACAGGGGGACAATGCCTAGTGAGTTCACTGCTCAATAGGTGGCGTTCTAGGAGTGAGGGTCTGAGTCTGGAGGGTGAGACGGTGAAGCACTTGAGCGAAGCAACCGGCCGCTTCAGAGATGGAGCTGTTTCGAGCCATGATGGTTGCTTCACATGTCTCACTCCCCAGACTGGAACAAGACCTCACGGGCTTCACCGTGTTGAGCGGTGGAATGTACAGGCTCTCAGCCTATGCCCGAGAGGGAGTAGTTGGAATATAGAAAAAAAAAAAAAAAAAAAAAAAAAAAAATCTATTGCCGAAATCTCACCTCCATCCTCTGTCAAAGAGATTCGAGCGTTTCTGGGAATGGCCTTCTACTATCGAAGGTTCATGCCCAACTTTTCTAAGATTGCTCGACCCATGACTCAGAGACTAGAAAAAGGGAGGAGGTTCGGCTGGGATCAGAATTGTCAGGTAGCTTTTGATCACTTGAAGCAAAAATTAATTTCTAACCCCATAGTTTGTCATCCGGATTTCACCAAGCCGTATCAACTATACACTGATGCTTCTGATGAAGGGCTCGGAGCCGTTCTGGCCCAGAAGTGGGCGGAAAGGAAAGCATAGTGGCCTGTGCTAGCCGGACACTGAATAAGGGCGAAAAGAATTATAGCGTTACGAAAAAGGAATGTCTAGCTCTAGTGTGGGCTGTACAATATTTCCGTCCGTATCTAGCCGGGGTCCACTTTGAAGTTATTACGGACCACCAAAGCTTACAAAGGCTCCGAAAAATGAAAACGGAAGGCGGACTATTTGTCAGGTGGAAGGGGATCTTGGAGGAGTACTCTTTTGAAGTTAGACACAGACCCGGTATTTTACACACTAATGCCGATGGCTTGTCTTGACTACCGGTAGCACCCGTTCAATCCACTGAACCTCACGGGGAAAAACATGACCCTAGACCTAGTAATAAAGTAAAGTTTTCGGAGGGAGCCTGGAGGGATTCTCAAGATCGGGTCGTACTTGATTATTCAGAGGCAAAACACATGATCCAAATCCTCCACGGACAAAAGGGAAGGGGGGCTCATTTGGGACAGTCTAGGGTTCTCCAACAATTCAATGAAAGGTACTGGACCAAGAGGGCCGACCAGATTGTTAAAGAAGTCATTCAAAATTGTTTGGGATGCCAGAGGGGTAAAGATGGAAGGGGACCTAGACAGTTGCCCGGACATATTACCGTAGGTACACCCTGGGACAAATTATCAGTGGATATTATGGGACCTCTGCCCAGACAGACAAACAAAAGGTACATCTTGACCTGGGTCGACATTTTCTCTAAATACACGGTTGCTTGCGGTATCCCGGACAAGAAAGCTGAAACGGTGGCCAAGGTTATCCTGGAAAAGATAATTTTTGTGTATGACACCCCTGGAGGTATTCTGAGTGACAGGGGAACAGAATTTAATAATGAGATCTGGCAACACTTGGGAGAAACCTTGGGGTACCAGATACAGCACACATCCCCGTATTACCCTCAGGGAAATGCTGTCTGTGAAAGGAATCATAGGGTGTTAGCCAACTGCATCCGGGCTAGTCTTTTTTTTTTTTTTTTTTTTTCTATGTGATTGAGGGAGGCAAAAGACATAACTGCCTATAGCAAGTGCCTCCCCCATAGTTGAAAGAGTGACAGGGCCAAAATCAAGGGACGTTCGAGCCAAAATGCCTGGACACACGGAGTTTGAAGCAATTTAAGTCATAGGAAGAGGGAAAGACTGATTCTGGGAGAGAGTTCCAGAGCTCAGCTGTTGAGTAGAAGAAAGTTTGAGAGTAACGTTTCACTCTTGGGTTGGAGAGTTGCACAGAGTAGGGGTGGGATTGAGTTGCAAGACGGGTACCACGTGCCCTACGTAAAGGAGGTGGTATGCACTGGGATAGCTCTGAGGAACACTGATTATATAGTAGCGATAGAATAGCGAGAGAGATGCAACATTGCGGCGGAGAGAGAGAGATTGCAGAGAGTTGGTGAGTGGATGGGAGTTAATGATACGAAAGGCCTTCCTTTCAACTTTGTCTAGGAGAGCGGTGTGAGAGGAACCTCCCCACACATGTGAACAATACTCAATACAAGGGCGCACTATGCCCCTGTACAGAGCAAGAAGCTGTGCAGGGGAAAAGAACCCCCTAAGGCGGTTGAGCACACCCAGCTTCTGGGAGGCTGCCTTAGCAAGACTGGTAATATGGTCCTTCCAAATGAGAGCAGAAGAAAAAGAGACACCAAGAATATTGAGAGAAGATGAAGGGTTGATTTTTGTATTGTTGAAGAATAAGGGATAGTCCGCTGGGAGATCCTGACGGGTAAATAGATGGAGAAATTGGGTTTTGGAAGCATTAAAGTTAACAAGGTTTTCTCTGCCCCAATTGGAAATAGTATTTAGATCAGAATTTAAGAGTTCTATGGCTTCATTACGTTTGTCGTTGAGGGATTGCTGGCTGGGGCGTTCTGAAAAACTAATGGAGTAGTGTAAGGTTGAGTCGTCTGCGTATGAATGGATGGGAATTAAGGTACAGTTAAGGAGATCATTTATAAAAATTAGAAAGAGAATAGGAGATAGGACAGAGCCCTGAGGAACACCGGAGTTTATAGGGTGAGGAAGTGAACAATGGCCGTCCACAACCGCGGCTATGGAACGGCCGGAAAGGAAATTAGAGACAAAGGCACAGATGGAGGGATAGAAACCGAAGGAGGGTAGTTTAGAAATTAAAGATTTATGCCAGACTCTATCGAAGGCTTTCGATATGTCTAGTGCAATAGAAAAAGTCTCGCCGAAGTCCCGAAAGGAGGATGACCAAGAGTTAGTAAGATATGAAAGAAGATCACCAGTAGAGCGACCCTTAAGGAAGCCATACTGGCGATCTGAGAGCGAGAAGAGAAATGCTTAAGAAATTTGGAAGCAAGAATAGTTTCAAAAACTTTAGAAAGACAAGAGATAAGAGCAATTGGACGATAGTTGGAGGGTTGAGAGCGGTCACCCTTCTTTGGGACAGGTTGAATGTGAGCAAACTTCCAGCATGAAGGGAAGACGTTAGAGGATAGACAGAGACGAAAGAGTTTGCCTAGGCAGGGAGTCAGCACGGAAGCACAGTTTTTGAGAACAACAGGAGGAACACCGTCCGGACCGTACGCCTTATTAGTGTTAAGCCCAGAGAGGGTAGAAAGTACATCTTTAGAAGAGATTAGGATATTAGGCATAAGTAAGAGAGAGGAGGGCGGAGAGGGAGGAATAGCACCGGAATCATCCAAGGTGGAGTTTCTAGCAAAAGTTTGAGCGAAGAGTTTAGCTTTGTCAGAGGAAGAAGTGATGGTTGTGCCATCAGAGTGGGAAAGGGGAGGGAAAGACGAGGAAGAGAAATTGTTGGATAGGTTTTTGGCTAGATGCCAGAAAGCTTGGGAAGAGCTAGAGTTGGATAGTTCAGTGCATTTATTATTGATGAAAGAGTGTTTGGCAAGTCGAAGAACAGATTTGGCTTGATTCCGGGCAGAAACATATGAAGAATGAGAGTCTTGAGTCTTGAGTCTTGTGAGTCTGAGCTCACAAGGGGAGAAAATCGTCCGGGGTTGGCCGGAACTTTTGCCTGAAATTGTCTGGGGAATAAATACCACGGTCTGTAGGACTACGGGGTATTCTCCCTATGAGATTATCTTTGGCAACATACCGAAATTGCCTCAAGAACGATTATTGCCCTACCCCCATTCCTACATGCAGTATTCCCAACCCGGAAAATATTGGAAGAAACAAGGGGAGCGATGACAGCAAGTGCATGATCATAATGCTCAGCAACAACCTAAGAAAGTTTCTCTAAATAATCCTTATTACCGAGGGGAGTATATTTGGGTCAAGAGACATGACCCCACCCGAGCTGGTAAACGGGAGGAGAAATACGAGGGTCCTTTCCGGGTTGTCGAGAGAAACGGGCCCTATCAAGTGTTATACTTACATCATGGATATATCGTGTCAGTTACTCATATGCGTCATACCAAACGATATGAGGGTAATGTTCCCCCAGAGATGAGCGAGTCGAGTAGCGAGGAAGGGAGCGAAGAGGAAACGGAATTCAGGGTCGATGACCCTGATACTTCCTCAGCTTGACCCAACGTTAGAGGTCCTACTCCGACTAGGGACTACCTAGAAGATTCTCCACTCTGGTGGTCACTTAGTCGAGAAAACCGAGAGGGTCTTCCTGAGGTTGAGCCAGAAGGAGACCTAGGAAGCGAAGAGATCGTATCTAGTGGGGAAGATGATTTCTATGAACTTACTGAGGAGGAAAAGTCTACGGTCCCAGACAGCGAAGTTTCAGTTTCCCCGAGAGATTTAAATAGGACTTTAAATAGTGAGGAAGAGTTTCCTCGAGACGAGGTAGAACCGCGAGGTGTATCTGTTGACAGCAACCGGGTAAACGGTTCTCCCACAGCTAAAGTGAAAGAACCCAAGGGAACTCCCTTGCTTAACGTTCCTGATAAGACTCGCGAGAGCGACCAAGTTCACGGGCCCCACCAAAACTCTCACTCGTAGTGGTAGGATTAGCCGCCCACCAATCAGGTACCCGGACGAGGATATAAATGGGACCCCCGGGGCACGTGCCTGTCAGTTGCAAGGCACCATGCCTCTCCCCTCTGACCCTCAGTACCGACTCCGTCGACTGGTAGCCATAGTCGACGGACAAGGGCAAAGAATTAATACCACTCGAGCTCTCAAACAGTTTCTCAGCCAGCCCGGAGAAGTTTTAATAGCCAAAGCTATCATGGGGAATCAGAATCCTGCACTCCAGTTACATAAATGTCTCTGTGAGCATAGTGGCCTGGTGGAGTGGCAGCCTGAGGGCAAAAACTTTAGGGGAACAGTGTTGCGGCGATCAGGAGCTCGCCTAAATTCAGTAGGGGGTGATAAAGTAGATAAACCCTCCGCCAATCACGGCGCTCCTTTTTACTTACTTGCACAGCCAGCTGATATTTACTGCTCACGGCTGCAACGGACCACGCCCCGCCCACCAGCCAATCAGCGGCCTCCATTATCGGAGCGCGAAGCTGGACTTCTTACTCCACCTCAAAAGTCACTCTCTTTCTCTGCCCGAAGAGCTCCTTCTGATTATCCCCTAAGTAATACCTCGGTGCCAGCCCTGTACTCCCGTAAGCCGCCAAAAGAGGGTTATAATCAGCTTCCTGGGACTTATTATGAAGAAGAGAAAGAGGAGGTGAAGCAAGCAAGAATCCAGAGTGAGGGTGTCTCGGTGCGTGCCAGTCAGCCAATCACAGCGTGGGAGAGCGTGAGGCCTGACTATAAAGGCTGCCGCGCACGGGCTTCAGGGGTCACTCACCCCTCAGAGCCCACCGGGTTAACACACTGCAACCTACTTGCTCTCTCTCACCCGGGCACAAAGGAGAACCAGGAACCCACTTTTCCAGTTACCTTGCCCTCACCTAAAGTCACAACACAGACCACCCCTGACCTCTCCTCACTTTCGCCCACTCGGAGGATGCACCATCAGTATCCTGCCGCCTGTCGTCACGTTGCTAATCTGCACACATACAGTCAAGCGCTTCAAGAGGGACGACAGAAGGTGGACAGAAGTGAGGACTTCCAGAAGAGCTACTGGCCAGCTCTGAGGTGGTAAAGCACAGTTCCAGACACACACACATCTGATCCAGCATACTAGAATATATTTGTTTAAGGACCAATATTGGGCCCGCATATGATAAAGGAAGAAAGAGAGAGTGGTTGACTAACCTGGAGGTTTCTATAAACATTGATGTGTCCTTCTAGGACAAGACTAAAGGAAAAAGAATGTAGACTCACCTGAATATATAAAGATTATGATGTGTTGTTAATTAGTTATCTTTGTTAGCAACGGCGCCATGCCGAAAGAATTATTATATAGGATCTGATAGGAGAGATTAAAGATTAAAAAAGTAAAAGTAAAGAGGGGAGGGAAAGAATACTTTCGTTAGTAAATGAGGCAACCAGTAAGTTAAAGAGGGAAACAGTTATTTAGTTGCCTAATAGATTAGCTATAGCTAGGGAAGGACACTAGTCCATATGAATCATTCATTAAGTTGTGTAAAAAGGTTCATCTTTTGTTAGAACGATTATTGATTAAGGTGCAAGTTAACATAGCGTGTTTGTAATAGGGCTACTTGATGGTAAATTCGGAAGGTGTCATTGAGATAAAGATTGTAAACCCATATGGTGGAGTAACTGGGTGACGGAACCCAATAGTGTCATTGAGATAAATAATGTAAACCTATATTGTGAAGTAAGTGGGTGACGGAACCCAATCGTGTTATTGAGATAAAGATTGTAAATCTAGATTGTGAAGTAACTGGGTGGCGGAACCCATATTATATGTGAGAGAGACCTTGTAATCTCATTCGGTAATTTGTACGATTATATGTCATTGTGGAGGTACTTGTGTAGTAACGACGGTTGTGTCAAAGGAGTAAATAGATTCTATGTATTGAGGAGATAGATTATAATTGTGTTATAGTCTTGGTATTGAGAAAGGATACAGCAGGTTCAGTAAACGTGGGAAAACCTAAAGAGTAGAGGAAAGAATATCACTTTTGTTTTTAGTTAGGCAAAGAGCAAATGGTTCATTAGGCTCTGGTCTCAATAAAAGACACAGCAGGGTTTTTATTTAATTATTTAGGATTAATCACTAATAACGGGTCGTAGGATCGAAGCCGACTTGAGTCAATACCTGAATAGCGGGAATTCAGTTAGGGAGTAACGGGAACTTTAGGGGTCCGTCCAAAGTGCAACCTAGCATGAATCGACGTAATATTCAATCTGCATCTTGAACTCATCTCGGCCCGAGCCAAGAACCTATTATTAGAGTAGTTAAGAAGTCTGTTAAATAAAATATACGAACTTCTAAATTACTGTCGAATTATCCCCCGTAGTAGTAGCATAAAAGATTTAGAAAAAAATACTACAATTATTTGTATTATTATTATTATTACTGGACTTTTGAAGGGAACTGTAGTGTGCACTGTATGGTAACTAGATGCAGTGCTGAATATATTTGCCATCTTTTTATTCTTCAATGTTTATTATCCATATCCTTATTATTTGTAATATTATTATTATTATTATTGTACTATTTAATTCTAAATCTGTTATGTACCACTACGGGGGATAATTCGACAGTCATTTAGAAGTTCGTATATTTTATTTAACAGACTTCCTAACTACCCTAATAATAGGTTCTTGGCTCGGGCCGAGGTGAGTTCAAGACGCAGATTGAATATTACGTTGATTCATGCTAGGTTGTACTTTGGACCCCTAGAGTTCCCGTTACTCCCTAACTGAATTCCCGCTATTCAGGTATTGACTCAAGTCGGCTTCGATCCTACGACCCGTTATTAGTGATTAATGCTAAATAATTAAATCAAAACCCTGCTGTGTCTTTTATTGAGACCAGAGCCTAATGAACCATTTGCTCTTTGCCTATCTAAAACAAAAGTGATATTCTTTCCTCTACTCTTTAGGTTTTCCCACGTTTTCTGAGCCTGCTGTATCCTTTCCCAATACCCAGGGCTAGTACATATATAATTTATCTCCTTAATACATAGAATCTACTTATTCCTTTGACACAACGGTCGTTACTACACAAGTACCTCCACAATGACAAAATCCTTCAAATTACCGAATGAAATTACAAGGTCTCTTTCAAGTATAATATGGGTTCCGCCACCCAGTTACTTCACAATCTAGGTTTACAATCTTTACCTCAATAACACTATTGGGTTCCCCCACCCAGTTACTTCACAATATAGATTGACAATATTTATCTCAATGACACTATTGGGTTCCGTCACCCAGTTACTTCACAATATAGGTTGACAATATTTATCTCAATGACACTATTGGGTTCCGCCACCCCGTTACTTCACAATATAGGTTGACAATATTTATCTCAATGACACTATTGGGTTCCGCCACCCCGTTACTTCACAATATAGGTTGACAATATTTATCTCAATGACACTATTGGGATCCGTCACCCAGTTACTTCACAATATCGGTTTACAATCTTTAGTTCAATAACACCTTCCGTTTTTACTCTTAAGTAACCCTATTACAAACACGCTATGTTACCTTTCCATCTGATCAATAATCGTTCTAACAAAAGATGAACCGTGTCTCAAACGCATACACGGAATAGCTCTTTTAGACTTACGAGTAACGTAATTAACATGGGACTAGTGTCCTTCATCACAGTTTCCTTTTACACAACTTAATAAATGATTCATATGGACGAGTGTCCTTCCCTAGCTATAGCTCACCTATTTGGCAACTAAACAACTGCTCTGGATTCTTTCTGGCTTCCCCTCCTCTCTTCTCTCTTCAAAATAAGTCCCAGGAAGTTGATTATAACCCTCTTTTGGCGGCTTACGGGAGTACAGGGCTGGCACCGAGGTATTACTTAAGGGATAATCAGAAGGAGCTCGTCGGGAAGAGAAACAGAGTGATTTCTGAGGTGTAGTAAGAAGTCCAGCTTCGCACTCCGATAATGGAGGCCGCTGATTGGCTGGTGGGCAGGGCGTGGGATGTTGCAGCCGTGAGCTGTCAAAGTCATCTGGATGGGCAAGCAAGTAGAAGGGAGCGTGGTGATTGGCGGAGAGCGTTTTTACTTTATCACCCCCTACTGAATTTAGGCGAGCTCCTGATCGCCGCAACACTGTTCCCCTAAAATGTATGCCCTCAGGCTGCCACTCCACCAGTCCCCTATGTTCACAGAGACATTTATGTAACTGGAGTGCAGGATTCTGATTCCCCACGACAGATTTGCCTATTAAGACCTCCCCGGGCTGGCTGAGGAACTGTTTAAGAGCTCGAGTGGTATTAATTCTTTGTCCTTGCCCGTTGACTCTTGCTACCAGTCGACGAAGTCGGTACTGAGGGTCAGAGGGGAGAGGTATGGTGCCTTGCAACTGACAGGCACGTGCCCCGGGGGTCCTATTTATAGCCTCGTCCGGGTACCTGATTGGTGGGCGGCTAATACTACCACTACGTGTGAGAGTTTCTGTGGGGCCCGTGAACTTAGTCGCTCTAGCGAGAGTCTTATCTGGAACATTAAGCAAGGGAATTCCTTTGGATTCTTTTACTTTAGCTGTGGGAGAACCATTCATACGGCTACCGTCAAAAGATACGCCTCGCGGTTCCACCTCGTCTGGAGGACACTCTTCCTCACTACTTAAAGTCTTATTTAAATCTCTCGGTATTCTGCAGCAGAAAATAAAACATGAGGCAACCCGAGTGAAACAAGTTGCGTATGCAGATGACCTCACAGGAAGAATAACGGATCTCAAAGAATGGTGGCGGAGAGTACAATCGGTTGGCTAAGTCATTGGGGACCATCCTAATGCTAGTAAATCTGTACTAATAGTGAAAGAAGAAAAGTATGAAGAAGCGGTGCGGGCTATTGATGGGACAGGAGTGAAGATTACAAAGGAGGGTCAACGCCATTTGGGAGCAGTAATAGGCACAGAAGAATGCAAGAGAGTCTATGTGCGAAAACAGGTAGCGGAGTGGGTAAAGGAAGTGAAAGCCCTGGCAGACATTGCGAAATCTGAACCACATGCTGCATATAGTGCCTTCACATATCGTGTTAAGCACAGATGGACCTTTCTTATGAGAACAGTGCCCGACATTGGACAGATGCTCCAACCGCTGGAAGAAGCAATCAGAGGAGCATTCATACCTGCTTTAACAGAGATGAAAGGCGTCACGCAAGAGCTAAGAGATCTATTAGCTCTTCCGCCAAGGCTCGGAGGTATGGGGATCATAAACCCAGCTGAGGCGGCACCACATGAGTACCAAAATTCCCTTAAGCTTACTACGTCTCTGACAGAAAAAATACGGGAGCAAAATGAAAATGATGAGGTGGACGAAGAGGAACAACGAAATGCAAGACAGGAAATTACAAAGAGCAGAGAAGAGAGACAGAAACATAGCCTAGAACAAATTAAGACCGAATGTAGGGAAGAACTGAAAATGAGAGTTGAGATGGCACAAGACACGGGGGCTTCAAATTGGCTCACTTCATTACCAATAAAGGAAAAAGGCTTAAGCTTAAATAAACAAGATTTCAATGATGCCGTAGCCTTGAGGTATGGTTGGCCAGTTTCGAACCTGCCGCTGAAATGAGCATGTGGTGAAATAAACAACTCAGACCACTGTATGACTTGTAAGAAAGGAGGATTCATTTGCATCCGGCATGATGAAGTACGAGACATCACTGCACAAATGCTGGACGAGGTGTGCCATGATGTCAGAATCGAACCGGAACTTCTGCCTATGGACGGACAGCGCTTGGCTCACAATACTGCAAATACTTCAAATGAAGCAAGAGTGGACGTAAGTGCTCGAGGTTTTTGGACGAGGGGACAACGGGCTTTTTTCGACATCAGAATCTTCAACCCAAGAGCACAAACATATCGCGAGTGAGGACTCAAGGCAGCATACTTGAGAAACGAAAGTGAGAAAAAACGCGCTTATGAAGAAAGAATTTTGAACAGGGATCAAGGAAGCTTTACTCCTCTGGTCTTCTCATCATTGGGAGGAATGGGACCTTCTGCAAGTGTCTTCTATGCCAGATTAGCTGAACAAATATCGGAGAAAAAGCGCCAGCATAGAAGCCAAGTCATAACTTGGATGAGATGCCGGCTCTCTTTCTCTCTTCTCAGGTCTGCACTCCTATGTCTCAGGGGTACAAGGTCCTCCCCGCTACAGAGGACAAGAGTGAGAGACTTGGACTTTGAAATGGTCGTGGCGGAGGGCCGAATCGGGGAACAACTAGGTTGATTGTAGGGAGGTACTGGTACAATAAGATAAACTAGAATGTAACTAGAATAAGAATAAGATAGATTGTACACCACTTTGTAACGGTCACCTAAAAAAAAAAAAAAAAATAAATAAACAAAAAATAAAGGAAACATGCTTACATTACTGAAATGTTTGTGGACATGCAGTAATGCAAGTAATGGTCACTCTTCTGTAAATCTAAAATGTCTTACTTAAGAATGGGAAAGAGGTGGTACCTTCTATTAAAATCTATATTTTTTTTTTTTTTTTTTTTTTTTTTAATAATCTATTGCCTGTACTTAGAACAGAAATCATGACCCTAACGTCTGTAACTCAAAATTACCTAGAGCAAATGGGCTGTAAATTCTCACAACTATTCCCCAACTGACCTTTCAGAATTGGTAGAAATATTGACTCGATTATCCTAGTCATGTTCTGTGTTATAGATTTGTGATCCTATATATAATGAAGCCACTTCGTTATGGTTACTTCAAAGCGATATTTTTCAGTTTACAAAGTACCCCTCATAAGCAATACGGGTCAATTACCCTAGTCATTTCTTATAGTTATATGGATTTAGTCTAATTATGATGAAGAGACTGTGTTATAGTTACCGCAAAGCGATATTTGTTCAGCTTACAAAGTACCCCTCATAGGCAATACGTCTGTGCGGAATCCCAGGGCTTGATTCTGTGGATAAAAACTATTGATTGCATAGATCGGGAGCAAGACAAATGCGTCTTCGGTGTGACATGTTGGTACCGGAACACGATTCGTCAAGATTAACCCCTTTTGTACCGGTGATGGCCTTCTCATTATATTCTGGCAACTATTAGACAATTTTATTTAGGTTAGAAAGAACGTCTAACTCTCTCATTTATCCCTTTTTACACCCACAGATCGCTCGTAAGCTGCCTAAAATCGTCTAAATATAGCTAAAATAACACAAGCCAGGCGTCACCAATATTGAATAGGTTAAGGGGAGATATTCACTGAAGGGTTATATATCTGGACCCACTTTTCCCTCATGTTTAACCCCATTAGTTTAACGATTTTAAGAATGTTCGCCCCATTTCTGTCAATTGTAAGACCTTTCGTGCCATTTAGGTGTCGATGTTTATGGTGAGCGATAGCGAGCCTGCAATTTAGGAGAAATTGGCCTTCGGCCAGGAAATGTTTCTACCGAAAAATGCACAATTTTAGGTTGAAGGGGAGATCTTGGTGGTATTATGTAAAGGTCTAGGGAGCAAACTAAAAATCTCCCCTTAACTGTGTCATGTGCATGAATCGCTCAGTGGCCGGGATACACTATACTCAATTTAATTTCAGCTGATGATAAATTGAATCCCTTAGCAGCTAATTCATCGATACTTAATGGCAAAATATGAAACTGCTATGTCTCTGCATCATATTAAGACCAAGTTTATATAATTAGCAACATATTTCACTACAATATCTTCAAAGTAACAGAGATATTTTGATGGGAACTTTGCAATTTACGATTTTATGAAGCGTAGGAAGGATGGATATATGGTAGCTAAAAGGATTAATTGAGATAGCCTGTAATCTTTTAACGGGTAGACATTTTTTCCTGAGGTGAATAAAGCCGTCTAATAGTTGCCAGAATATAATTAATAGGACATCACCGGTACTGAATGAGTTAAAAACGTGATTAAGGATTATATAAATCATATGACTCCCCAGTTATTCGATTTGTTATAATTAGCAGAATCCAATATGTTTCTCTCCATAATTACCATAAAAGCAACACAATGTCAAAACAAATTACACACAGCACACCTATAATTACATGGAAATAATTAAAATTTGGTTTGGCGAAATTGGTAAATATTAACCCTTTCTGCACCGACGATTTTTTTTGTATTTTTTTCCAACGATATTTAGAGGATTTTGTGCAGTTTTCGAAGTATTTTTGGTAGTAGAAAAGGTTAAGTGAGATAGTTCGAAGCCCGTTAATTGATATAGGCCCTTTTGAAACTGAATAAAGTCGTCTAAGAGTAAAGTTAAAAGGACGGCACCGGTACTGTACGGGTTGAAAGCAAACTTTTGGGGGCCGATTTATCATGATTTGCGCTACCTAGTTGCCACATAAATCACCAATTAATGTGTAAGCCAGTTGATCATCAAATCATACAATAATAAATGCAATACAATTGTTCAATCACACACGAATGTATTTTGAGAACTTGATGCATTAAAGCCAAACTGCGATATATTCACATTTTGCAACATGTAATCGATTTTTATGTTGGGCAATATCCAAATTAATACTCTAAAACTTCTAGCTACACAATCTAAAGCTAGTTCTAGTTGATAATTTTGTCGAATTAGAAAATTGCAAACAAATAATTTGAAATACTTGATTCATTGTGAATGTTGAAATGTATGACTCACATCAAATTATTAGACTGTACAGATACCCACTATAGTCATTTTTTGTCCAGCTGATGGTAAATTGCTATGTTACTATTTTGATTACTCAGTTATTTCGAAGACTTTGTAACGCGATTTGTTGTTAATTATGAAAACTTGGCATTAATATGACTTAAATATATATGTTTTTCATATATTTCATAAAAATATCGGACAATTTGGTGCTAAGGGATTCAGTTCACTATCAGCTGGACAAAAATAGACTATAGTTAGCATAAATATTGTCAACTTAATCGAACCGATATTATGTTTTTGTATCCAACAACAAATTAATCAAACTTTTGATTCTGTTTCACAAGTTAAATGTTCAGAGAATATAATTATTAGACATGCATGAACCCATAACATCTTTACCCACTACCAATGCAGCTAGCAGAATTTAGCAATAATTTTCGAAAATTTTATAGCATAAGGTATGATAGTCTGTCCTTTCAATAAATAATTACGACAGTAATTACATCTATTATATGCCTAATTAACTCTCTTTAACTTAGCCTAACTTAATTTAATCTGATTTCATCGAAAATATTTTACCATTGCTTAAATATATTATTAGCATAAGTTACCCTCCCTATAACTTAAGACTTTATCCAATCTGGTGCCCTCCTTTTAGAGCGTTACTGACTGTTACATTATTACACACATACAGTATAGTACTTAAAATGTTACAATTGATGTCTGCGTATTTCAGTTATCAATAGATCGAGAGGGTTTCATCAAAGACCATTGTCTCTAATTGATGGCTGTGGCCATCAAGCAGCCTAGTAAAGACAATTAGGTATGTTGTTGTTTGTCTTCCTTTGTATGTCTTTGTATAGTTCAGTTTACGAATATGAATCATGAATAATAAGACACAGGAAATCAAATCGTCGCGTCCTTCCTTCGGCATTGCAGTGAGCCGATTTGTCATGATTTACGAGATCTGGTGGTCAGCTGGTGTGTTTACTTGGTGTCCAGGTCGGTCCTCAATCATCATCAGTCCGGGCCCACAGTAGTTGTATGCAACCAAGAGCAGCGTGGTGTTCAACTACCTAAGTCAGTCCAGGAAACACAGGCAGTAGGGCGATTCCGGCCAGTATACTCAACGTGCTTCAACTGGTCTTAGTATTATACAATGGATTTTACTATACCTGAGAGGACCGTGTTTTGACGAACCAAAAACATACAAACCATTCCGCTGAATCGTTTCATGCTACTATCAATAAACAGTTTTATATAGCACATCCGACTATATATCTCTTCATGGATATACTAAAAAAGCTTCAGGCTACAACCTATGTGAAGACCAGCAATTCCTCGTAAAATTGACAAGAGACAGGACCGAGTATGACGTCTCACAGTACAGCAAGTATTATTCAAGGGAGATAAGCAGACGTGAACGTATGAGGGCCTCCACCCATTATCAGGCTTCGAACCATGTCACTTAACCCTTTTTACTACCACAGAGCCTTCTTAAGTTACGCAAAATCGTCTAAATACAGCGAGAAGAAAATTAAAACGACGTCGCTTGTACAGGAGGGGTTAACTGTGAAACAGGAAAACGTAAACTATATTTATTTTAAGGATTGGCTGCCTGCTCTTGATCCTAGCTGAAATACAAGCTCAACACATTTTTGCAACTCGCAATTTTGATTCATATTTCCCACTTATGCCATCGTGGTGTAAAAACTAAACTAGATATATTCCCCCCCCCCCCCCCTCTTTTTTTGTATATATTGTGCTTAATTAAAACACCCCTCCTTTTCCCATGTAATCCCATCCCATTATCCCTTGGTTTCCCCTCCCCCCTCCCTTCACAACACAGACGAATGATGTGGGTATCCCGTAATAAACCGTCACCAGAACATGCTAAATACGCGAACAACACACACGCTGGACGCTATCACTGGCTCTGATCCTATAGATTCTGGTTACCCTTCTAAAGACTAGCTTGCATGACCAATTTTCACTACAAGGCCCGCTATCGCTCGCCAGTAAAAAATCGATACCTAAATGGCACAAAAGGGCATGATATTGATACAACCATAGGTCGAAAGATCTTAAAATCGAAAAACTAATGTGGTGAATGTCATATAATCTCAAAATTAATGGGGCGATAATAGGATGCAGGCCCATAGTAGTTTAATATTTTTCCATTAGTTATCGAGAAATTAGCTGCTAAGGGAGTACAATTTCCGCTAAGTTAAAAAACAGAAGAAAAAAATCAAGTATTATTATACCTACAGTACTCGCCTAACATTGCTAGTATTTCGTCCACTCTCCACTGGATATTAACCCCTTCACTACCACTACCGGTACGTAATGTTCATCCTTTTTCTGGTTACCAATAGTCGATTTTCTTTACTTTATGATCTACCACTACTATTCAAATGAATACATACGATCTCAATAATCCCTCTTAATAACATAGGTCCTTCTTAAACTGCATACAATCGTCTAAGTTTAGCCAGAATCAAAGGTAAAATATGCGTTATGGTGTTGAAGGGGTTAACAGCGAGTTTCCAAAGTGTATCACGCCTTCACATTCATTACGCTCGTCCAAGTTTGGACACCATTTGGTCACTCTCTTAATCACTGTTCTGTATATTCTGAATCAATACCCTTCAGGCAGTGGTGCCACATACTATATTCAACGTTGCATGAGGAGTATGTTTGTTGATGCTAAAAAGCTTGTGTAAACAATTACTAAGACTTTATTAATAATATATATCTAAAACCAAAAAGGTATATGTATATTTCTGTAATTCACGTTCAGTTGTCATTCATTTTACCTATTGTTTAGCCGTTCTATAGTCTCGCAAGCTTCCATAAATTCAGTCAACTACCTGTGAAATTATAGGTCATAATTTTGATTGAGTCGGGCAATGTCTCATTATTCACGGCTTCCACCGACATGCCAAGCTTTAAGTATGGGGAATCCCTTAAGAAAGGATGTTGACTAACCGTGTGTTGCGTGCCCCGCGTAAATATTATGTTATGTTCAGTCTTCTGAAGTCATATTAAATTGGCCTTTTGAACTGTACTGTACATACTTTGGGGAGATTGTAGGTACCAGTCGGTCAGGGCTATTCATTTGCCTGGTTTCCCCCACTGTTTCTATTTGTGCCTCATCTACACACGCCTGTACTCTTGTCTTCCAGTCCGCAACAATCTTCTCTCGTATGTCTTCCTGATCACCCAATAATCTTGTTGATCACGAGGAGAGTATTTGTCTGCGCCCCGACAAACATAACTCAGACATGTAACTTGGTAATATATAGCCAATCAGTAAGCAATATATAGAAATGCAAGTTGCGATTAGGTAACTATATTCCATTTCTAGATCTAGGTATATCCAACCTGCAGGAAAGTGTATTGTTTCAAGTTCACGTGTGGGTACTTAGTGCATTAAACAACACAAGGGATATTTTATACACTATCATCCTTGATATAGAATATTGTTATTCGGGTCGGATAAACCTATTTCCACCGGATGTACACCTAGTTCAAGAAACATAATATAGCTTCACTAACTTTTATCAGCCAGTTGGTATTATTGTACAGTTGACCACATAACTTCGTACTCATTGTGATATTTACTATGGAAATATTCATAGTACGATTGACTAACGAAAATAATTTGGTACAAAACCATTAACCCTTTCAGTACCGATGACGTCCTTTTTCATTATATTCTGAGAACTAGTAGACGATTTTATTCAGCTTAGGGAGGACGTCTTCACATTAAACGTTTACCCACTCAATTAATCTTTTTAGCTACCATATATTCTTCCGAAATTTCATAAAATTGCCTAAATGTAGCTGAAAACAAATATAAAAAAGACATCATCGGTACTGAACGTGTTAAATGATCCATTAAATTATCTACTACTTATAAGCACTACCCTCTTAATCCAATCATAATATGTTTTATGTCATAGACAAAATCACTTGAGTGGACGCAAATTGATGTGGGCAATTATATACACACACAATACACTATTCATCTCCATTTGGCGGTAAATGTCCATGTCCCATTACGTTGTTATCTAAGAAAACTCTGCATTTATATGAAGCAGAGATATATTAGTTGCCTATACTGCCATTAAGTAGAGATAAATCAGCTGCTAAAGATAAAATGTGCCGTCAACTGGAAAAAAGAGACTAAGGAATCACAGGAGAGCTATTATAGTCAACACCACCTTGTTTTGTTTCGGCCAACGCAATATTAATAATGACACATAATTAGAGGACATTATTTACCTTTAGTATCAGTCCTCACTGTCATGAACTTTATAATGTATATTATATTTTGTAAGCATTGTATAGAATTGTAATTGTGCCTTGGCGATAAATATTTTTAATTTAATTTAGTTTTGAATTATATTGAATCAACAGTATTTTGACAACATTTCTGGAATATTGTGCACTAGTAACGGAAACTAGACTGACGATAGATGAATTTAGGCAACAGAGATCTTATAAATATTAACCTTATAAGCTGCCAGAATATTGTTGAGGATAAATCTTGAGGGGACAAAGTGCTCGTGTGATACTAGCTTAAGTGGGAGGTAGTTGCTTTTTCGGACCCCTTTCTCCCTCATGTTTAGCCCCATTAGTTTGTTTGTTTTAAGATGTTAGCCCCATTAGTTTAGCGATTTTAAGACCATTCGCCCCATTTCGTTGTCAATTGTAAGACCTTCCGTGCCATTTATGTGTTGATTGTTTTCCTGGCGAGCGATAGCAAGTCTGTAAATAATAGAAGAACCGGTCGAAAGTCAGGAGAGAGAGAGAGAGAGAGGGGAAAGTCTTTCTTATCATTAACTCCCGTCCACTCACCAACTCCTGCAATTTCTCTCTCTTCACCGCAATGGTGCATATCTCTCGCTATTCTATCGATACTACAATAATCAATGTTCCTCAGCGCTCTCCCAGTGAATTCCACGTCCTATACGTAGGGTACGTAGTACCCGTCTTGCAACACAATCCCACCCCTACTCTGTGCAACTCTTCAACTCAAGAATGAAACGATACTCCCAATTCTTCTTCTATGTAACAACTGAGCTCTGGAACTCTCCCTGAATCCATCTTTCCTCCATCCTATGACTTAAATTGCTTCAAACTCCGTGTATCCAGACATTGTGGCTCGAATATTCCTTGATTTTGGGCCGGTCACATCAAAAACAAATCCTTTATTTATTTATACATTTTATTTTGTATTAGTTGCATATATTTATATATATATATATATATATATATATATATATATATATATATATATATATGTGTATTTATAGATGTAGGCTATACTATGTGTATGTATATATTGAGTTTCTTATATGTATTTATTTGTTTGTTTATTTTATTGAATTTTGTTAATTATATTATTAGTATTATTATTATATATATATATTTTTTTTTTAATGGTGGTGGTTTGGGGGATACATATACTTTTCTTTCATAGATGTTACAACTATCATACTGAACATGATACGTGTTACCTTTTTGTTGAGCCCTTGCCGATCAGTCCGTGCCAAATACTCTATTTTGCCCCTATAAATTTCGACTTTCACTCTCCACACACATACTCGGTGTTCAAATACTTCCCGTGCACGAATGCGATATACTTTCAAGTTTTTTTGTCGCAATGATATACTTGTGTTATATTATTTCTTAGCACATGTGTGTCAGAAAACGTGTCCGTGTGTTTGCTGAGGGATAGAGGTTTAATACTATGCTTAAACGCAATGTGATTCTACTCTTTTGTCGTAGTAAGCATGTAAAACTTCGCTATTACCTAACTTGTTATATTTCCCGTCATCAAAGTACACCACAATGATATTCTCAAAAGCAATTTGAACTAAAGTTGTGCTTTTTAATGAGAACGTTCGGAGGGTATAGACTATTTTTTGATTCGCCTAAAATGTACAGAATTGTGCAGCCTTCTCTGATCACCATTAATTTGCAATATTTATATTACTCAAGTATATATTATTAACCCATTCAATACCGGTGACGTCCTTTTCATTATATTCTGACAACTATTAGAGGATATTATTCGGCTTAGGAAGGACGTCTATCGATGCAAAGTCTACAGAATATCTAAATAACCCTTTTAGCTACCATATATCCTTCATAACATCGTCTAAACGCAGCTGAAATAAATCTGAAAATACGTCGCCGGTACAGAAGGGGTTGGACATAGTATAGTTCTCACGATATAATTATTTAAGCGACCGAACAATCAGTACAGTTGACGGTAATATGATATTTTCTTTGTGATCTATAAACGAATGCACTTTAATAGCAATAGAAAATAAATTTTGACATTTTATAGTCAGGATATTGCACTTTATGAAATTAGCCCTCCGAGGATCGATGACGCACTTATTTACTGTGTTCTGGCTATAATTAGACGATTGTATTATTACTTTTATATTATTTCTTGTGTAACTTATTTTTGTATTATTTGTACAATTAATACAAGTTCGTTATAGAGTTTTAATTAATTGGGGTCAATTGCGCAAGTTAGGCTCACAAGCGCTTACCCGATGACACTGTTCTTAGAAAATATGTTATGTGATTGTATCCTAAATATGTTATGTGATTGTATCCTAAATATGTTATGTGATTGTATCCTAAATATGTTATGTGATTGTATCCTAAATTCATTAAGTTGTTTTTCACTGCACATATTTTTGTATTTTGTTAAAATTAAATTATTAAAAAACAAATGGGCTTTTGTACTTTAACAAATTGTATAACTGCCAAATTTACATATAGTAATTTATCAGTATCTATTTCTATTTCACTAAGCACAATTTGCATCTGCCTATACGTATTTTGATTACGATTCCTGATTGCACTTCGTACTAGTTAGCCTCGATACACCAACACATTTGCTACTAGGATGGCATGGGAAACCAACCTACTGTCTCGTGTAGTGGTGTACAGATATGTGGATATTATAAGCTTGTTGTTTTCATAGTTTAATTTCCGATACATTTAACAGTATTTTTCCATATGTAGATTTTGTTTAGTGTGTTGTCGTTTCGATATTTTTTTAATTTTAATGAATTCATTTTATAAATTTGAACGTTAACTTTTGAGTTAGTTTTCAAGTTTTATATCATAATTTAGATTAGGAACGGTAGATGGAAGTCAGAGGGTGAATTGAGATAATCTTTACCCTTTTAATTCCCTTAGATCCTTCCTAAACTGTATACAATCGTCTAATGATAGCAGAATAAACGGTCAAAATGCGTCATGATGCTCGGAGGGCTAATAATGTAATAACCGAAGATAGTGTTCGTTTGGTAGGAAGTACCAGTAAACATTAATGGACAAATCTATGCATTCGCTTCTGATGAAACGCTTCTAGTTAGCCAAGTTTATATGATCAAAAGTTAGGTCCGATTTAACCCCTTCAGCACCATGACGCCTGTTTATCTTTGTTGATGGCTATAATTAGATGATTTTTTTTAAAGTATATGAAGAACCTGTGTTATTAAGAAGAAATCGTATTTACCCTTTTGAACCATAGAGGTAGATTATAAACTAAAGAAAATCGTCTACTGATAATCAGAAATATGATGGAAATTACGAAATGGTGGTAAAGAGGTAAAGTCTGTTTGGATCGGATATCTACTCAATCTGTCTTGCCCTTATCCTGACATAAAATACTTCAAGCTCCGTGTGTCCAGACATTTTGACTCTAACATACCTTGATTTTGGCTCTCGGTCACTCTGTCAGCTTTGGGAGAGACACTTGGTACAAGCAGGTTTGCCTTTTGTCTCCTTCATTGACATAGAAAACAAAATATACTGGCATCTACCGTAAGAATTCGGGATCCAGTGTTTTTTTTGTTTTGTTTTACTCACTGCTTATACAGGACCAACAGTTGTCACCACATTTGAATTGTTTTAGTTACGATCACTCAATTGACCATTTGCGAGTTTCAGTCTATAAGGAAGTTTGAGCCGTAATCATTGATATTAAACAGGAATGCAATAATAATGTAGGTTTCTGATGGATACAAAGTATGTTGAATTGGGTTTTGTGTATTTATAAATGTTCTACGACTGTATTGTACCATAGATGTTAATTCAACTGAATATATTGGTTTATATACCTCCAACTTCATTATAGCCTGAAACTTATAAGAGGTCAATTGAATGTGCTGCACTGTTGCCGATACAGTACTTACTTTATTTCTCTTGGGGGGGGGGGGGAGGAGAGGGAGTGTCTTATTTATATGCTTATATATACATATTTTTATTTTATTTGTCTAGTTTCCTCCATAGACCTCCATCAAGATTAAACAAACACCCCCAAAACACCCCTTCAAGATAAATAAATGTGTACATTATTCGATAGATAAATGTCCTGACCGAAGGCCGATTAATTCTATATTACAGGCTCGCTATAGTTCGCCAGGAAAGAAATCGACACCTAAATTGCACGAAAGGTCTGAATTTTGACAAATAAATGGGGAAAAAGGTCTTAAAGTTGCCAAACTAATGGAGCGAATGTCTTACAATCTGAAAACTAGCAGGGCCAAACATGAGGGAGAAAGGGGGCCAGAAATATCCACCTTCTCCCCTTAAGTCGATAGGCCAACCTCTAAATCCAGTTGCACTGCGGCTGGTAGTGATGGTGTAATGGTTAGAGCGCGTAAGTTATGTGTGTGGTAACTTGAGTTCGAATCCTGGGAGGATCACATGTTTTAATTACTTTCATCTGGGAGGTTATTGGTGTTAAGAACGTTGGTAAACATAATAACATAAGAAACCTTTGGCATTTTTTTTTTTTTTTTTTTTTTTCTGTGATTGAGGGAGGCAAAAGGCAGAACTGCCTATAGCGAGTGCCTCCCCCATAGTTGAAAGAGTGACAGGGCCAAAATCAAGGGACGTTCGAGCCAAAATGCCTGGACACACGGAGTTTGAAGCAATTTAAGTCATAGGAAGAGGGAAAGGCTGATTCTGGGAGAGAGTTCCAGAGCTCAGCTGTTGAGTAGAAGAAAGACTGAGAGTAACGTTTCACTCTCCAGTTGGAGAGTTGCACAGAGTAGGGGTGGGATTGAGTTGCAAGACAGGTACCACGTGCCCTACGTAAAGGAGCTGGTATACACTGGGAAAGCTCTGAGGAACACTGATTATTATAGTAGCGATAGAATAGCGAGAGATGCAACATTGCGGCGGAGAGAGAGAGATTGCAGAGAGTTGGTGAGTGGACGGAAGTTAATGATACAAAAGGCCTTCCTTTCAACTTTGTCTAGGAGAGCGGTGTGAGAGGAACCTCCCCACACATGTGAACAATACTCAATACAAGGACGCACTATGCCCCTGTACAGAGCAAGAAGCTGTGCAGGGGAAAAGAACCCCCTAAGGCGGTTGAGCACACCCAGCTTCTGGGAGGCTGCCTTAGCAAGACTGGTAATATGGTCCTTCCAACTGAGAGCAGAAGAAAAAGAGACACCAAGAATATTGAGAGAAGATGAAGGATTGATTTTTGTATTGTTGAAGAATAAGGGATAGTCCGCTGGGAGGTCCTTACGGGTAGATAGATGGAGAAATTGGGTTTTGGAAGCATTAAAGGTAACAAGGTTTTCTCTGCCCCAATTGGAGATAGTATTTAGATCAGAATGTAAGAGTTCTATGGCTTCATTACGTTTGTCGTTGAGGGATTGCTGGCTGGGGCGTTCTGAAAAACTAATGGAGTAGTGTAAGTTTGAGTCGTCTGCGTATGAATGGATGGGAATTGAGGTACAGTTGAGGAGATCATTTATAATTATATGCAAAACTCGTCTGCAATTTCCCTTAACATGAACATATCAGGTTATCAACGTACCATCAACTTATCCTAATAGTCATATAATGCATAATATATATACATAATATACATACAATACCTAATAGTCATATTGCACTGCAAATTTTATATATTGACACAACTCAAACCCTAAAGACTGAACTCACTTACCAATACTAGGCAACACACCATTAACAGTTGCAGTAACATACAATGCTAATTCTGAGTTTCACACGATTCATGTTATATTTAATGTACTGAGAAGGCTTAATTTCTTTCTATATACAAGCATAATAAATACACCAGCGAGTGAGAGAGGGTGTTTAGGTGTAATGCAATCAGGAGGGCGTGACCGGTTTAATTACTTCACCCATCAGTTACTCCTCAGGGGAGTTTTTGTCTCGAACCCTTTATCCCTCCTGTTTAGCCCCATTAGTTTGGCAATTTTAAGACCTTTTGTGCCATTTAGGTGTCGCTTTTTCCTGGCGATCGAGAAAAGTGTACCGACTGAAGGCTATTTATTCTAAGTTGCAAGCTTGCTGTCGCTCGTCCAGAATAAAATCTACACCTGAATAGGGCAAAGCATCTTAATACCACCAAACTAATGGATCGTAACAGGGTAACTCCATAAAGACCTTCCTGGAACCAAATAAGGATATTACTGGTTCGGGGATGCAGGCGGCGGTGAATTACAACGTGTTAACTTTAATGTTCAACTTCCGCTACTTCCGGATGCACGGGGGCAGGTTTACAATTATTATGGCACTTTAATGCCTCCAGTACCGGCGACGTCTATATTTAGACGAATATTTAGACGATTATATACAGTTTAGGAAGGATCTCTGGTAGTACAAAGGTTTTTGTGAATTGGTTCGAAGCCTGTTAATTACTGGACGCCCTTTTTATACTGAATAGTAACCAGAATAAAGTTAAAAGGACATTACCGGTACTGAATTGATTAATGCTCAATTTCCGGTACTACTTCCGGATGCGCGGGGGCAGGTTTACAATTATTATTATGGCCCGTTAATTCCTCGTGAGCGTAATGTTCGCGCGGTTTTCTTATTCCGCCATCGTCATCACCGAAACCATTTCCGGTGAAGCAGTGGTATGGTATGCTCGTGGATATTCATTCTGACGCATTTTGAACCCTCGACATGCTTAAATGATCTCTCAGAATGTAAATATCAGTGAAATTAGCAACTTAACCCTTTCTGTACCGGCATCATTTTTTAACTTGATTCTGGCTACCATTAGATGATTGTATTAAGATAAAAAAGTTTAATTAACAAGCTTCGATCTATATCACTTAACCCATTTTACTACTTCAGATCGTTCTTAAACTGCACACAATCGTCTAAGTATAGCTAGAATATAATTTAATATACGTCACCGGTACAGAAGGGGTTAAATGATCTTTCAGAATGCAAATATCAGTGAAATTTAGTAACTTTAAAAATGTATAACATTTTGGGAAAGACTCGAACATTATGTAAGACTATTGGTTATTTTCGCTGTGCCATATTAACGATTTGCATATTATGAAAGGAAAATTGCTAGTGTATTAACTGGTTCTTCTCCAATTAAATTTCTCCAATATCTGTCCTCCTTATCAAACTGGGTTAATAATAGGTAGAGAGTACTTTAGGTCAAAATATATTAGATTATGCACAATTTGGATGTAAGGCTCGTTACACTTAATTAAAATAAGTAACCTCTATGGATTTGAGGTTAAAGAATATCAAACTTACAGGTTGGTATAATTATAAGGCCATCAAATTAGTATGAAACAGTGATGAATGGATGATCAGAACTGGGTGAAGAAATTCCGTACTGTGAACGTGGGGGGGGGGGAAGCTGCGCGTAGGGATAGACCCAAAAAGACGTGCGATTAGGTATTTCGATCCTATCTCTAAACAAAGAACTTGGCAAATGAGGCAGCCCTTGACAGGGTCGCCTGGAATACCGCCATTTAGGACGTGAGGCTGTAACCACACTCTCTGTGGACGAAACGGTCTTTAAACTTGCATGTATATGTATGTATGTATGTATGTACAGTATGTATGTTTATATGTATTTATGTATAATTTAATTTTTAGTAATAAATCTAGCTATATGTAAAACAGATTATAGGCTTGAGTCCCGAAGGGAAGAAGGAAAACCTAATATTTAGTAATGGCCCCTCCATCATTGACGATGCGCCTTACAATAGTAATGGCCAATCTTTGAACTCAAGGATCGCCGTTCAAACGACCCGCCTAGGAGCGTAAAATATTTGGTTGTCAAACATCGTGAGCGAAACGCTCTTAAATATAACAAAACCACTCACGGACTCGTCCTTATGATGTGGGTACCACTACTAGAAAAAAATTAAAATTAAAATTAAAAATATTAAAAACATTAAACATGATCCAGCATAATGCTCTTCTCAGGCGTCTGCTGTCTACTGTGCGTTTCATCCAGCTCTTATCTGGGCACTTATGTCCTTCACTGATATATCAAGACTTTCTATCAATAAAACAGATGAATGGGAAGGGGACGGTGGGAGGGCCGGAATCGTCAATGATTCTGGGGCCACTACTAAATATTAGGTTTTCCTTCTTCCCTTCGGGACTCAAGCCTATAATTTATTAGTGGCCCCTCCATCATTGACGATGCGCCTGATGTCACAAGTCTGGAGGGGGACATTCATCGAGAATATCAGAACCACTAACAAATTACTAAGGTTAATGCAAAACACACACAAAAAAGATCGATGTTCATTAGAAAAAATAGAACAGAGGTACAGGCGGCGTTTATTAAGGGTTAGCCTGTGGTGTTGTAACCTGACGTTTGATAGAACAGTAGGAGACAACACTCATAAACTGTACATCTAGCATATGATAAATAAATCAATATTCTTTTGCATAGAAACTACTGATGTACAATACGACATCTGATTAGATAATCAGTCATATAACAGGTACACTGTTACTAAATAATTTGTACTATGCACTTACAAATATTCTTAAAATTAATAAGTACAAAATAAGTACTCTATTGCCAAAATTAAAGTACTTAAATACAAAATTCCTGACTGGACTGTCTTAAGTTCTAGGAACGGGTTATCACATGAGCCTTATCTTATATGTCCAGTGTATCACTTAGGAGGTAGATAGGAGGTCTTAGCTAGAACACTCCCCCACCCCCTTTCTTTGTACAAGGAATTAGCTTAAAAACTAGACTTTCTGCCTAAGAGCTATACATTGTAGATTAGGTTTCATGAGATTCACGGACAGGTACCGCGTGATAAACGTATGATTAGAGGACCATAAGTTTGTCCTTTGCATGTCATCGAGAGAGTAATTCTTTAAAAATCGGATCAATGCTGCCCATTTTCTAACATCGTGTGCCCGCCCAAGAGCACCTGGGTTTCTCTCTGTGATAACCTCCACTACTAGAGCTGCCAACTGCCGCTTCTTGAGGCGTGTACCTGTCTGCGGGACCCAGAGGGACCCAGCCTAAGCTGGTCGAGATTCCTGCATAAGCGATTTCACCGGACAAAGTAGGTGGTGTTTATCGCCATGCTTGAGGGCTGGGACCTCAAATTCTGTAAAGACACGGTTAGCATGTTCGTTTTTAGCCACAAAATTAGGAGTAGGAGCTATATGTACACACCTAGCGAACCAAAGGCAAGACGGCTCAGAACTCATCATAGCCAACTCAGATACCCTATTACTCCTTGCCAGGGCCATAAGAAAAACAGCCTTCTTTAACTTTAACTCGAAAGCAAGATTGTGACAATACCTAGCAGAGTGAAGCATATTGAGGGCTAAATCAAGAGATCAGGTGGGCATGAGTTGGAGCGGTGGGGGACGAAGCTGGAAGAATCTATCTATCTATCTATCTATTGCCTGACGCCGTGATCCCAGAAGGGGTGGCCACGAACGAACCGCCCCCATGCACCTCTGTCCCCAGTCAGTCGAAGCCCCTCCTCCCAACCAGCACCGCCTTCATCCATATACTTCCTCACTCCATCCTTCCACCTCTCTTTTGGTCTACCTCTCCCTCTCTGTCCTTCCACCTCGCTCCCATACACCTTCTTAGTCATTCTCTCGCTTCCCATACGATCCATATGGCCGAACCATCTCAAGGTGTTCCTTTTCACACTTTCCAGCACATCTACCTCCACACCACACCTCCTTACTTCGTCATCCGTCTGTCTATCCCTCCGTTGTAACTCCTCATGCACTTCTCAAGTAACTCATTTCCACCCCTCTCACTCTTGGTCTGAGTCTCTTCTCAAACGTCCATGCTTTGCTTCCGTAAGTCAGTGTCAGGATTACCACACTGTCATGCAAGGACTTCTTCACTTCCATACTGACCACCCTATTTCTTGTTACTGGTTTCAGTGTTCCTACAACCCTCTTCCCCTGCTGCACCGTCTCCCGCACTTCTTCATCCATAGTCCCATCTTTACTCAACACACTGCCCAGGTACTTAATTGAGCTGACAATCTCCATAGCCTGACCGTTCAACTTCACCTCACACTATGTGGCTTCACCCCTTTCGAAGATCATAACCTTGCTCTTCCCCATATTTACGTTCAGATTCCGTTTTTCGCACACTGTTCCATGCGCATTTACCAGACCCTGCAACTCCCATTCATTATCGCTCATCAGAACTGTATCATCAGCAAACAGCAGTACAGGCAGCTTCCACTCATTTCCCTCCCTTATCAGTGATACACCAACATCCACTGCTCTTCCTTGTATTTCTTTCATGACTTCATCCATATATACAGTAAACAACCACGGGGACATCACACACCCCTGTTTCAACCCAACATTCAGGTCAAAGGACTTGCTCTGCTCATTCTCCACATGTACTGCCGCCTTTGCACCCTCATACATGCTCTTCACTGCTTTCAGCAACTTGCCATCTACTCCGTATATTCTAAGGACTTTCCACATACCTTCTCTATCCACTCTGTCATAGGCCTTCTCCAAGTCCATAAAGGCAACATACACCTTTTGTTGCTTCTCCAAATATTTCTCCACAACACAATTTAGGGTAAAAATCTGATCTACACATCCTCTTACCTTCCTAAAACTTCCCTGCTCGTCACGTATCCATTTCTCCGTCCTCACTCTCACTCTCTCAATCACTACCCTACTGTACACCTTCCCTAATACACTTAGAAGACATATTCCTCAGTGGTTACCACACACTCCTCTTTCATCTTTACCCTTATATAGGGGGACTATAATGCCTGTCTTCCAGTGCACTCCCCTTCTCCCATGCTATTTTGCACATTTTCCATACCCATTTGATCACTATCTCACCACCATACCTCAACATTTCCCCACACACTCCATCTGTTCCTGGTGCTTTCCACAACTTCACTCTTTTCATGGCTTCCCACACCTCTGACCACCTCCCCACCTCCTCCTCCACTACTTCTCTTCTTCTCTCTCCCATACCCCATCCAACTATGTTTGCTGGCGCTACATTCCTTACATTTAGCAACTCGTTGAAGTACTCCCGCCATCTTTCGACTCTCTCTTGCTTCTCGGCTAGCATTCACCCATTCTTATCATTCACACCCTTACTGTTTCCCTTGCTACCTTCCCTAACTTTCTTGACTTATTTCCAGAACAGTTTCTTACACTCCCTCCATTTTACACTCAGATTCCTTCCAAATTCCTCATCTACTCTTCTCTTACTTTCCTTCAATACTCTCTTCACCACCCTCTTTCTCTCCAAGTACCTCTCTCATTTCTGGCTCTCCAAATGTTCATTCCCTCTACTACCCAACCACTCTCTATAGGGTTTCTTCTTGTCTTCCACAGCTATTTTTACCTCTTCTGTCCACCATGCTGTACCTTTCACTCCCCTCCCTCTTCTCCTTACTCCACACACCTCCTCACATGCTGCACAGATCTCTTCCTTAAATGCCTTGCTCATCTCCTCCACTTCCTACATATCTTCCAGGTCGAATCCACCTAGTCGTCTTTCTACTGCTCTTCTGTACTCTTCCCTGATTTCCTCCTCCTGCAGCCTCTCCACCCTCCTCGCCATTCCACCTTCCTCTCGCCTCCCTCCAGCTCTCCTCACCCACTTCTTTTGTATCCTAATTTTAGCTACTACTACATAATGATCAGACAGACCCCCACCAATACCCCTATGCACCCTAGCATCCAGCACAGATTTCTTCATTCATTCATCCACACATATATAATCAATCAGGGGAGGTGTGGTGGAGTGGTCTTGCCACTGGCCTGATAATCCAAAGGTCCCGGGATCAAATCCCGATGTGTCAATGGGAAGATATTATTGGGATGGAATTTGTGCTGTACCTGGTATCAGTGCATTACCACAAGCCCACCGAAACGTCAATAAAATACCCTCATTGTTCCCTGATTAAATAGCACTGTATGAATATTCCCATATTCAAAATATGCTATAGGGGTGCAATGCCTGGTGAGTTATCTGCTCAACAGGTGGCGTTGTGTGTGTGTAAGTGTGAGAGTCCGAGTGTAGGGGGTGAGGCAGTGAAGCAAGGGAACGAGGTGGCTTCAGAGATGGGGTCGTTTCGGGCCATGAGTGAGCACCGTGCCTCATGTGAAGGCAAGATGGCAGGTGCTCATTGTACTCTACGTGCTTCACATGTCTCACTCCCTAGACTGGAACAAGACCTCACGGGCTTCACTGTTCATTGTAAAGCGGTGAATGTTAAGGCTCTCAGCCTATGCCCGAGAGGAAGTAAGTTGGAATATAGAAAAAAAAAAAAAAAAAAAATCAGTGCCTTTCATTCCACCACTGTCTTATCCTTATCCTTCATCTTCCACACCACTTTCCATGTGTACCTGTGTCTCGTTCTGTGTCGGAAGAAGGTATTGGCTATCCACAACCTCCTCCCCACACATACATCCACATGTGCACTACTATTCCCATTCACCTCTGACAGTTCCCCCCACCCTCCCACCACTCCATCAACTTTCCAATTACCCACCTTCCCATTCATATCCCCAATCAGAAATATTCTTTTGTTCTTGTCAAACTTATCCAGGCACGCCTCCACATTCACCCAGAACTCCTCTTTCTCTCTTACAAGTTTATCCTCTGTCGGAGCATACACACACACAAAATCACCCATGTTTGTATTCCTACTGTCATTCTCACCCAAACAATCCTTGAACCCACTGACCCATAGTCTCTTACACGCTCCTTCCATTTGTTACTTACAAACAAACACGCACCTTCTCTCGCTGCTCCCGCACTCACTCCAGCACACACACCCATTTCACACTCCCACTCTCTCACATCTGTACCCCTCCATTGCATGAAACCCTTCTCCTCCGCCTCAGATATGGAAAGGCCAGTTAAATCGAAAAATGGCATATGAATAGCCGTGAGGTGATTCCTTAATGTGACGACTGACAATGAATATCTTTCGAAAAGATGATTCAAATATTTAAATATTAAAGCCACTGAGGACTGCTGTTGGTCAGTTTCTACAATCCAGGTAGTGAAAGCCTTCCAATGTGATTGGTACTGTCTTTGGGTTAATGGAGTATACTGATTAATCAACTTGTGAGTCACATTTTCCCCAAACGGTGCTAACCACTTGGCCTTCTGAATATCCACAAGGCAAAAGTCAGCGAGGTCTTGAGGTTTCCAATTATGTCTAAGATGAAGTACGAGATCGGGAGCGACACCGGGTTCTCGCACCACGCATTCAATTGGTTGTACCACACTTGGGCCGGCCACAGAGGCGCGATCATCGAGGTCATGATCCGATAATCCCGTAGTTTATGAACTACTCTGCACATTAAGGATGCATCTGGCAGTGGAAACAGATAAATGGAGCTCCATTTGATCTAGTCTACCAGAAATGCGTCCGGTCCCCCCGCCGGAGTCTTACTCCGGCGTATGAGGAACTGAGATAACTAGTAGTCGCCTCTGATGCAAACAAGTCCACTTGTGGAAGGTATAGCCCTGCAATCATCTCTTGAAAGACAGTTTGCTTGAGGAACCATTCTACTAGAGTGCTCTGTCGCCGAGACAGAGCGTATGCCCAGACATTTGCCACGCCGGGGAGATATGTTGCATGAAGATAAATCTCTAGCCTTGCAGCTAGCCGAAAGATCTTTTCCGACAACCCTTGTAACACTCGAGATCTCACTGACCCTTGCTTCTGAATGCATGTGACTGCAGTCAGATTGTCCATCCTGAAGGCTAAGGACTTTCCCGCCAAGGTTGAGCCATGCTCTTTTAAGAAAAACAGGGGAACTATTAACTCTTTGGCATTTATGTGAAGGTGATCGTACCTGGACCATAGACCCTGACCTTGGTGGCCCAGGTTTGACTGATGATCCCAGGGTACCTGACGCGTCTGTGTCGATCCAGACCGTCGGAGGAGGAGTTGTCCATGTCAAAGAGGAGTGTAATACTTCTGGCTTCGCCCAAGCTGCCAGCAGGTTGTGGATTAATTTCGGGATTCGCCATAGTGTTTCCGCCGGCAACAACAGAAAGCACTTGTTTCCCTCCAAAATAAGCCTTTTCACCTTTAGACGACCTAACGGAACTGTCAACCTTATCCAGTTGAGTGAATCCCACCAGAGACTCCCAAATTCTCCTCGTGGTGGTCAGAGAATGGAGAAACCGAAAGAGTTTCTTGCGAAATCTCTGTCGATTGTCCGCACTCTGATTCAGAGAGAGTAACTCGGTGTCCCAGAGTAGACCCACCCACTGGATGGCCCTTGTGAGGTTCAAGTTGGACTTCGCCAAGTTTACTTTGAACCCCATGGCAGTGACATGAGACATTACCTGATGTACATGTTGAAGGCAAGCAATTTCGGAATGAGCTACTATTACCCAATCGTCTAGATACCATAACACCATGATTCCCTGTTTGAGCAATGGTAGCAAAGCCTGTCGGACTAACTTTGTGAAAATACGGGGTGCTAGACTGGGACCCAAGGGCATCCTTTGAAACACAAACGTCTGAATCCCTTGGCGCAAGGCCAGGTACTTTTGAAAGCGTTTGTTTATATATTTAATAGGGACATGCCAGTAGGCATCTGTCAGATCTATGGAACACATCCAACCTTGCAGCGGCAGTGTCAGCCTGATCTGATTCACAGTCAGCATCCTGAATGACTGATTGTGAATGAAAAGGTTCAGAGAAGACAAGTCGATGACCGGTCTCATCTGAACGCTGTCCCTTTTCGGCACCAGGAATATTCGGGAAGTGAACACAGGCTGATTGGAAGGAATGGGGACAATGATCTACTTGAGCGCCATCTCCCAGATGACGGATCCCACCTCTAAAGAAACACAATTGAATTCTTGGGGGATACGTAAACGAGGTCGCCGGGACCATTTCCACAAGAGACTTTTGTGGACCACTGTCCTTGCCCATGTGTTGCGGGGCCATGCCCGGTAACAAGCCTGATAGCTGCCAGTCACTAGACTGGTGTTGTCCGGCAGAGCTACACTCGTATCTGACGCGCCATTTCGCGGCGCTGGGAGTGAGAGAGCTGCGTCGTGTCTCATTTTTTTTAATGGGAGGATTGTGACTCTGACTGACTGGGAGGGGGACGAGAGGCTTTGCTATCATTGCCGCCTGACCTATTCTTGGACTGTCCCCTGAACCACTTCCCTTTTCCCCTGGACTGACCGTGGCCCCTAGCTGTGCCACTGGTTCCAGGAGTTGTGTGAGTCTTAGCTAACTGCGGTGACTGAAACTGGCCACGAAATGAAAAATTTAGGTTTAAATACTGGCTCACTTTTCGATTTGGAAGCAGTGGCATGGCTAGAGTCCAGCAAATAATTAACTGTGCACCAGGCATCTGTGGAGGCAAGAGTTTTGGTGAATACATCAAACAAAATTAATCTTCTACTTATCTCCACAGGCAGCCTCTTAACCAGATACACTCTTATATCTTGACGCACCCTCACCGCCTCAAAGAGAGCCATGCAGATGTCACCAAGGGACTGAATCGAGTTCTGCACTAAGATGCGCATAGTGAGAGATATCGCCTTGTGAGTACTAGAATCAGTGACCGACTCAGTCGTCCTGGCTAATGAAGCCGCAAGCTGACGGCTGAGTAGGTACTGAGATAAAAGCCTCCAGGCTTTCTGCCTCATTTTATAATCTTTATCAAGTTGTAACTGAGTAGGAGAACTAAAGGGATCCACTAGTTGGCACAACAAATGTTTAGGAGCACTCAGAAAGTCAAGCATAGTTTGAAGTACTCCTTCCACCTTTCCTACTGGCTTAGAGAACCAATGGTTGTCCTCCGGCAGAAGCTGATGACTGCTTTTGGTTGTAATAGTGCTGGCAAACACCTGGGCCTATTGTCCCCACTCAGCCCACGGCCCAGACTCCCCACCATCAATGTGAATGACTGGAATACCTGAATCGTCCCTCTGCGGGGTTGTGTTAAGTTCTTGGGTCATACCCGGCAAAACTTTAACGTCATTTAAACCGTCAGACTTTGACCAATCAGAAAAAAAGTTTCACAGAGGATGCCGGAGGGAGAGCCGGGGACTGCGAGTAGACAAAATACTCAGGATTATATAAACTCAGGATAGCTTTGATGACAACGTCTAACACATCACCGGTTTGGTTCTTGGCCTCACTCATCTCAATGAACCAATGTTCCGGTACAGGAATCTCACCTGCTACCGTCGGCTGCGTGACCTCGGGACGAGTGGGCTTAACGACTGTCCAGGACGTATCAGGGTCATGTAAGAGGGTCATAGGGCCCCTCTTAGAAGGCACCGAACGATCAAGGGGAGGAGGAATCAAATCTGCTAATAAGTTTAATTTTGAAGGTTAAAGAGAATCAGTAACAGGCGTAGGATCCGCCGGATTGACAGTGATGGGGGGAGGTTGAATGTTAACCTGGGGTCGAACTTGCACTTGCCCGAGAGGTCGCACCGCCGGGGCTACAGGTGTTGATACCTTAACTTGTCGTTTTTCCTTAACTGACTTGAGAAACTCTAGCCACTCCTGAAACTGTTCATTAGTCAAGTTGATTCCACCTTCCTGGTCAGATGCTGTCATAGGGCGAGAAACTTCCGAGCCCTGCGTTCCAGAGGGTGAAGGAGATCGACGTTTGCCAGACGGAATCTCCTCCATTTCTGCTAAGTATTGTTGTAGATGTGTGACACACTGGTGCCCAGGGCTGGGGAGGCTGGTAAAGCCTCCGACCGAGACTTGCCGGCCAGCAGTGTCCAGTGTCCTTGTTTTTGATACAGGAACGCTGGGCAGAAGGTCCTCACCCAAATATAGATCAGGTATTTCCAAGTGTTCAGTGACAGAATCTTCAAACTGTTCAGAGGAATAGGAGATATCATCATCTTTTCTGCTATAAGGGACACTGCTACTTCGATCCACCCCAAGTACCGGAATAACGGGAGGTGCCGGCTGCGCCATCCGTCGGGGGATCATAAACTGAGGTAACACTTGCATCCGTGTCTTGAGAGAGATCCCGGCGGGAAGAAGAAGGGATACATTCCGGTTTGACTGAGGTCTGAAACTTCGAGGGCTTCTTCGTAGAGGACCGCTTGGAGGATCTCTTGGTGTCTTTGACTTGTCATCGCCTTGTACCAGGGCGGCAGCGAAGTCAGGACAGTGCTCTTTCGCCTCTTGTAGCTGAAGAGGTGAGGAAGACCTATGTTTCTCCAGAGGGGATCGAAACCTATCTCGTCGGGAGGTCGGAGCAGACGACCCCGGCGAAGGCCCGTCAGAGGTCCTGGGTCTCTTAGAGAGGCGGGAGGGAGCATCTCGACCGCTAGAGTCATCTGAATGTTTCGAACTAGACTTTTTCAACTTAGAACCGCTGGCTACATTTGAAGAAGGCACTGTCTTTAATAAATCGTCTAATGAGAGATCATCCAATTGTAGAGATTTATGGGCTACATTTGTACAGAACAGTACGAAAATGGATTTGATATTAAGCAAAATTGTCTTACATTTGCTGTCTGAGTGAGTTAGGAAGCCATTGCGTAACACTGAACATTGTGGGCATGTTTTCGAGAGCCACCGACCCCTGGACCTGTCGAGACAGGTTACACATTTCACGCACAATTTGTGTCCAATGACAGAGATGTTCGAACAACCAGAGCCAGAACAAAAGGTAAACCCACTGTAATCCATCGCTCCCTCCCGCCGGGGGGTTGCAAATCATCCTAGGCGTCCCGGGTAGAAACTTGGCAACCGCACCTGAGGGTTGAAAAATTCTAGAATCAATGCTCAAAGGGACATGCTAGGCTGGAAAAGCTATAATTTAAATGTCCACGTTGAAGAGAAAAAAGAACTGAACTGACACTAGACAATCTTAGTTCCCCTTACGTTAAGTATCATTCCAGATGTTACTTTGAGTCTTGCGTAACATACCAATTGTTACTTGAGTAATAACTTCTTACCAAAGTGACCAACACTGACCTACTCCCATCTACTTAAGAACTTGGTTCCCAGCGACCAACGCCTACGGAGCCCGGAGTCCCTCAAATCCCGGCGACCAACACCAGAATTAAAGTTACACACTTTACTGAGATGCTCAAGATAGAAGAGGTGAGTTCATATTCAGCTCAGCCTATACCATTCGGAAGTGGCTCCCCACTATTAAACCAGGCATGCATTCTTAGTAGCCCCAAACTACGAACGTATTCTGTTAGACCTTGAGGCGGAAATGTCCTGTGGGCGACGGCCAAGCCAGGGACCCCAATAGAAAAAGTGAAGTCAAATTTTGCCTCCCCAAAATTTACCACCGCCGGCAAAACTAGACAGAAATATTTCGACCAATCTTGTGCCAAACAAAGACAACCCGAAATCAACATATATCTAGGCACTTCCGGAAATTTCCCTGTGGGGGAACCGCGTGAAGTGACTAGAGGCACGTTGTTACAAGTCTCACTTAAATCCCGCTGGAAGGGCCAAACCTTCCCTGCACTAGATTTCACAACGTGCACATATTATGGCATGGTTATACATTAATCAATCAATAAATAATAACACATCCTAGCCATATCTAAAAAACCTACAGGAGGCCAACTAGACGTGGTCAGGTGGCAGAATATCATAAAAGCACAAACCTGGAAACCAGCGAAGTCCTCCAACACCCATCACGTAGTAACAGGAACGTAGGCTGAAAAGCGTTATGAACAAGTACCAAGTCTCTCACTAAGTGAGACAACTTGAAACGCACAAGTTCCTCTCAAAGCGAAAAAAACACCGCTTAACCCAACCAAATAGGTGGCCGAAAAGCGGGCCCCGGATCCTCTAAAAGAAGCCTCTTGCCTATAAGAGCTAAAATAGAATAACCTGAGGGAATAAAACACACACGTGGGAGTCTTGCCTCATCACAACAAGAACTCCTGACAAAGACCTTTGTCAAACACCCAAAAAACAGTCTCCTAAGGTGAGTGGGAAAAGGTGTACACAGCCTAGCTAGTCTATAAGCTACCCTGACTTCAGCATAAAGCATTTACATATGAAAAAAGACTCAAAAGTTGGAAGGCAGGAGAAGAATGAGGCTGAGGCTGGGCACACCTCCGAACACGTCCAGACCCGACGACGCCTAGGAGAAGAAGGACATAAGCGCCCAGATAAAAGCTGGATGATGCGCACAATAGACAGCAGACGCCTGAGAAGCGCATTATGCTGGATCATGTTTAATGCTTTCAATATTTTTTATTTTTATTGGTTTTTTCTAGTAGTGGTACCCACGTCATAAGGACGAGTCCGTGAGTGGTTTTGTTATTTTGGAAGTGAATTCCAAAGAGTAGTAGCTCTGGGGATAAATGAATTCTGATAAGCAGAAGTTCTGCATTGTGGAGGAGAAAGTGTAAATTCATGGGCGCTCTCAGCTGCCCTAGTTCTACGGGGAAAGATGTGGAGAGGCGGCACAATTGAAGCAAGTTCCTCGGAACAATTGCTGTGAAAATATCTGTAGAATAATGCAAGGGATGCAACGTTTCTTCGTATGGATAATGTAGGAAGGTCCTGTGTGATTGCAGGGTTATTGATTAATCTAATAGCTTTATTTTGAATTTTGTCCAACTGCCTCAATACAACCACTCCACAGAGGTGAACAGTAATCCATCTGAGAACGCACATGACTTTTATATATTACGGCCAACTGCTCGTCAGTGAAGAATTCTCGAACTCTGTACAGGAGTTCCAGTTTTGTAGAGGCATTCTTAGCAATGCTTCTAACATAATGTGTCCAGCTCAAGTTAGTAGTTAATGTTACACCGAGAAAGTCAATACTAGGGGAAGTGGGAATATTTACATCATTAAAAAAATATGGGAGTCAGTGAGATTCTGTCGGTTAGAAAATTGAATGTACTTGGTTTTCTGTGCATTAAAGGAAACTAGATTATTTTGTCCCCATCCATTAATTCTAGAAAGGTCCTGGTTCAGAGAAATTGCAGTGTTTGTTTTTGAATTTATAAGATCGGGTTGGGTGAAATAATTGGTAATGTGAAGGAACTGTGGATTGTTGAGTCATCTGCGTAGGAATGTATTGGATTATGAGTGGTAGATATGAGATCATTGATATGAATGAGGAACAGAGTTGGGGCCAAAACTGATCCCTGGGGAACACCAGCATTTATTGAGTGAAATTGAGAATAAAGGCCATCTACCAATACACATATGTTTCTGTTATGAAGATAAGAAGAAATTAGTGGAACTAATGATGCAAGGCCGTAGTGTGACATCTTCGACAATAAGGAAAGATGCCAGACTCTATCAAATGCCTTTGATATATCCAGTGCTATTGTATGTGTTTCACCATGTTGGTCTGTAGCTTGGTTGATTTGATGCGTAAGAAGGCAAAGAATGTCTGCAGTTGATCGACATCGTCTAAAACCATATTGCCTATCACTGATTAATTTATTATTCTCAAGATGCTTAATTATGTGATTATTTAATATAATTTCAAAGACTTTACCAAGAGTGGAAGTTATAGCTATTGGTCTGTAGTTTGATGGATCTGAAGAGGCACCTTTTTTAGGAACTGGATGGATGTTTGCTTCTTTCCAGGGTACTGGGAAGCATGAGGTATGAGTACACAGACGGAAAAAATTTGCCAATACAGGAGCGAGCACCAAGGAGCAATTCTTAAGTACTATTGGAGGAATTTCATCTGGACCAGGAGCCTTATCTACCGAGAGATTCTGCAAAATAGTTTTGACATGTCTGGTGTGGATATTAAGTGAGGGAATTTCAGGCGAATTAAAATTAAGTACAGGGACATCTTGATTTATTTCATCTAAGGTTGAGTTGGTGGAGAAAATATCCGCAAGAAGGTTAGCTTTACCTCGTGGGTCACTTACAAGATTGCCAGTCGGAGATTTTAATGGTGGAATGGATGAAGCAGTAGTGAAGTTGGATTTGAATGAGTTAAGAGTAGACCAAAATATTTTGTTATCATTTCGATTATTTAGAAGTTTATTTGCCTGCTTGTGGAGAAAGTTTGATTTAGTTAGGTTTAATACAGTTTTGGCATGATTTCTGATGTTTCTAAAGTAATTAAAGGCTTCATGTGTTTTTTATCTTGTGTATGCATTGTAGGCTATTGCTTTTTGTTCAGTTACTCTAGCACAATTATGGTCAAACCATTTAGGTGAATTAGATCTTTTACTGTACTTTTGATGAGGAATAAAAGTTTCCATTCCAATTTTCACAAAATCTTGTATGTGGCTCAAGGTGGAGTGTGCATCATTAGAAAAGAAAGAGGTCCAGGGAATATCAATAATGAAACCTTGAAGACCCTCCCAGTCTGCCCTATCGTAATGCCATTTAGTCACCAAAACAGGTTCAGAGTGGGAAGGTGTGGTAGGTGATAGACAGGTGGCCTGTATCAGACAGTGATCAGAAGATCCAAGCGGGAACCTCACTGTAACATCATAATTTTCTGAATTGGTTGTTAAAAATAAGTCCGTTTAAATAAAGCGTTTTGCTCACAATGTTTGGCAATCAAATATTTTACTCTCGTAGGCGGGTCGTTTGAACGGCGATCCTTGAGTTCAAAGATTGGCCATTACTATTGTAAGGTGCATCGTCAATGATGGAGTGGCCACTAATAAATATCCTTAACACCTTACGAGCGGCCTAGGCGGTAATGTATATGTACCGCCCAGCGGGGTGTTTTTATCCTAAATAGGGTTGTTTACGTGATCATTTTCATGCCTATATAAGGCCCAGAGCGTAAAACAAGTATCTATCCCTGAAAGAGCATAAACAGAGCTTTCCAATGACATCCCAACCATCCTTGTACTACCACTGGTTTTCTTGCAACGATCGCGCAACACGAGTGCAAAAACCATGTAATTAGGTACTTTCCCTACATAATTCCCTGTGTAGCAAGTGTGAGGGGGGATGGAAGGGTGGTTTTCACTTCAGTTGGCCCACCGCAGTGGTGGGCGGCGGTCATAGCCTTACTACGCTCCTCACACCGCTCAGCTCTCTCTCTCTGCAACATTACGTGCTGAAAATGGCACACGACATAAGTTGTGAACCGCCACTTAGTCCAAATTTATTTCACACAACATAAGTTGCGTGCCGCCAAAGAAGGGTTAATTGACATAGACAAGCCCTTATTTCTAAGTGTTGTTCAGTTTGGTTCAGTAGCGTTTTCACATTACACCATTATAGGATGATTTGAAGTTATGAAAATGGGACACCGTTTTTTAGCATGGGTATTCATTTACGTATGGAAACTCGTACATGTAAATAAGCGTTATGTTGCATACCGTACTTTTGCTTGTGATGATTGACAGGCATGTTATGAAACTAGAAGGACAATGTTAAATAAAGACCATCGAACCTCCAAACTAATATAATTGAAGAAGAATACACAAGTACTTGCTTCGTTTTAACTCTTTCAGCACAATGTCACTATATTTTTTGTATAAGCTGCCTAACATGAGACAGTTTTCTTCAGCATAGAAAAGTCTAAAACAGTCTGAATAAGATAAAAAAGAATTCATCCTGGTACACAGAAAGGATTAATAATTACTACGTGTTCAACTGTACAGAAGAAGCCATTGTGATAAAGTGTTGTAAACGGGAAATGTTCTCACAAGAGTTACTTTTAACTTGGCATTCTGTAGAATTCTCATTAGCGTAATGTGCATTTATTTATTATATCTAAGCATTAACATCACTTTAGTTTTCGATACGTCTGCTTTAATTGCATTTTCTAGTGTTCATCATATACTGTAATAGTTTAGGACACCCGTCTAATATACTGTAAATGTATATTAGTTTTCTCTTTAAATCACTATCCCCGACAATCCTCTAATTCCCCAAACATTCTCCATAACATTATCTCCTCCACCTTCCAATTTCCCAGTAAATAATTATTGTTAGGTTTAATTTATGGATCCTCGCCCTCTTCCACGCTTGTTTTGCTTTCGCCCTTCGCCCTGTCTTCCACCTCCTCCTCCTACTGCTGCTGCTCCTTCTCCTCCTCCTCTTCCTCTTCCTCTTCCTCTTCCTCCTCATCCTCCTACTGCTGTTCCCCTCCGTTCACAAACTTCTCTCTCCAACAATTACACCTTCCCTCTTCTCTCTCCTTCGTGCTTTATCTATGGGGACGCTCGCTTCAGTTTATCCCTAGACTGTGAGGACATGATTGTATCGTATTTATTTATCCTATTTATGTTACTCCTTCTCTCGCCTTCATGATTCTTTATAGGAACTGCGAGAACATTATCGTATTGTATTTTGGCTCTCATTAGACTTCATTATTATATTTAGCTTATCCCATTAATGTTCCCTGTTCTCTCTCCTTCGTCCTTCTCTATAAGGACTGTGTGAACTTTGTCGCATTGTATTCTGGAGATCATATGAATTGCAAGAGTGATTTTCAGTGTTTCAAACGCGTTTCAATAGCTTGTATGGCGTGTGTCTGACGGCAATATTATAGTTAATGTGGGAAGGCTGTTTTCTATTCATATCAATTCAAAAAGTAAAGGGTTGTTAATTTATTAAAAAAAACATTCATGTTACATTATTTGAATAGATAGCACTTTATTTCTACTTTATTCGTTTATCAGGAAAGCGTGGGAAGGTAAACAAATATTACTCACTTCCCAAATTACAGTTTCTTAACAAATATATACATCTATCTAAATAGTTTACGAAGAGAGTAGTGAAACGATTAAGAACACATTTGTGACTCCCCAAATGGCATAATAGAGAAAGTGTATTCCTCCTCTGTACTCGATAAGTGACCTCTCCCCTCTCCCTCCCCCGTCTCTCCTCCTCTCTTCCCCCATTTGTATTTTTCCTTCTCTCTTTTTATCACCAGTTCTTTGTCATTGTTGGCCAGCCGACCGTGAACTAACTACACTGTGTCCGTTCTCCACTGTTTACATGCGTCTTCCTACCTGTGTGTGTGGGTGTGTATGTGTGCTCACACACTTAAAGCAGCTTTAAGTGTGTGCCTCAGTATGTGTGTGTTTTTTTAGTGAAGCTATACTGCATGTGCTTTGGCGGTCACTTACAGTATGTGTCTTACTGCGTGCATGCCTTTTCATTATATATTATAATACCCGTACTGTATGTACAGTATACGGTATGTATATACTGTATATAAATATATCTATATATATATATATATATATATATATATATATATATATATATATATATACAATATATATATATATATGTATATATATATTTTTTTCTTTAATACATACGAGGTTGAAAGAAATGGCAATTTCTGCGTTGGAAATTTTATTATTCAAAGTTTCCAGGTCTCTGATGAGTTTTCGCTGGGTGGCAGGAAGTAGATGAAGGAGATGAGCAAAATTCATGGTGGTACAGGGTTACATTAATGTACATGATGATACAGGATATACGACGCGTTTCACTGGACAACCAGCATTATCAAGTAAGGATAGAATGATATAAAAGGTAAACAGGAAGGGTATATATAGAGGGTGGAGGATCAGAGGAGGCAAAAATCAGGGGGCAAAAGTCTGCTATTGGTGGAGGGGTATTCTAGAAGAGAGAAAGATAGAACCGCTTCACGCATGCGCACTGGATGCGGGATGGTGGTCGGTTGGCGGGGTCGATGCTGATTGGCTGCGTGTCGAGGGGCGTGGCCTAAGTTGCGTAGTACGTGTGGCGCCTGCAGAAGACGAAGCTGAAGGAGGTAGCGCGGGGGGCTGCGTCAAGGGCACCGGGGGGCGAGAGGGGGGCGTTAGGTCCTGTAGGAAAGTGCCTTTTGGCAGAAGGAAGGATCTGAAGGTCCAGAGTTTGGTTGTTGATGTTGGGATGTAAGGCTTGGATATATAATGCTTCGAGTATAGGTAATCTCCTTGGGTCACTTTTTTTATCGAGTATGGTGATGTGTTTCTCTAACTCGTTGCGTGTGAGGTGGGGGTGGTTAGGGGTGAGATAGTGGTCTTTGATGGCTCCAGCCTGAAGGTGAAGAGTTAACCGACGTGAAAGACGAGTCTGCGTCATACCAATATAGGAATGAGGTCCACAGTCCTCATAATTACAGGTCTATCTATCTATCTATCTATATGCTCAGGCCCAATCCCCATTTTGGGGGTAGCCAACTCAAGACAGAGCAAGAACAGGGAAAACACAAAAACAACACAAAACACAAAATAAACACAGATACAAAACACAAAC
This sequence comes from Paralithodes platypus, assembly GCA_032716605.1. Taxonomy (NCBI): domain Eukaryota; kingdom Metazoa; phylum Arthropoda; class Malacostraca; order Decapoda; family Lithodidae; genus Paralithodes; species Paralithodes platypus. The sequence goes on along the minus strand of CM064575.1, from coordinate 24,493,097 downwards.
TCTCACACAACCAGGTCACCCAGGAGAAGACCCAGAGACCAGGGTTACCAAAGGTCGCTCCAGCACTCCCCCGGCCCCTGACCACCCGGAGAGGTTCCGATCTCGGCAGGCAGACATGCAGCGGAGCCAAAGCCACAAGCCCTCCCACCACACTTCCAGGCACACCCTTCATATTAATCGTCTCCGCGGGCCAGGCGCCTGATGGACTATTATCTAGTCCAACTTGCGCCCGACCCCTTACTCCAAATGACCACGTGTTCACTCAACTATTCACAAGCATTCTCCATTCACTCCTGTCCACCACCACTTCCCCTGCCTGATCTATAGTCATTCCTCTATCATCCAAAGCCTTTCTTACACAGTCTCTCCATCTCAATGGGGGTCTTCCTGCCCTTCTATCTCCCCTTGTACCTGACTCACATATTCTCTTTGTAAGCCTTTCATCTCCCATTCGTTCAACATGACCATACCAGCTCAGCACCCTTCTGTCCACTCTGGCTGACAAATGTTCCTGCTGCCCCACTCTCCTACGTATCTCTTCATTCCTCAATCTGTCTCTACGAGTAACTCCACACATACTCCTCAAGCAGCTCATCTCCATCACATCCAGCCCTCTTTTCTCCTTTTTCTTCAGAGCCCATGTCTCAGCCCCATACATCACTGTTGGCACAACAATTCCTTGATACAGTGCACTTTTTACTTTCACTCCGAGATTTCTCATCTTCCACATACTTCCCATTGCTCCGAAAACCTTCCTTCCTTCACACACTCTCTGTTTTACCTCCACTTCCATACCTCCACTCCTGCTTATTGTTCCTCCTAGATATTTAAAACACTCTACTTGTTCCAATATTTCCCCATCCAGCCTCACATCTAGATTCACCCTATGCTCTCCCTATTACACACCATTACTTTACTTTTATTGACGTTCACCTTCAGTTTCCTCCTTCCACAAACCACACCAAACTCTTTGACTACCCGCTGCAGTTTCTCATCAGAATCCGCCACCAATGCTGTGTCATCAGCGAACAGCAACTGATTCAACTCCCAATCTCTACCATTCTTTCCTACTAAACCCAATCCTCTTCCCATAGTTCTCCTTTTCACCTCCCTCACCACACCATCCATAAACATATTAAACAGCCATGGTGACATTACACAACCCTGTCGCAAACCTACCTTTACCTCAAACCATTCACTCAACTCACCATTTCCTACTCTCACACATGCTCTGCTCCCTTCATAAAAACTCTTAACTGCTTCTAACAAATTTCCTCCTATTTCATAAATCCTTAACACCTTCCACATTGCTTCACGGTCCACACAATCATACGCTTTTTCCAAGTCCATAAAAGCCCAAAATATCTCCTTATGCTTCTCTAAATACTTCTCGCATAACTGTCTTACTGCAAACATCTGATCCACGCACCCTCTTCCCCTCCTAAAACCGCACTGTTCTTCTCCTATTGCAACTTCCGTACACTTTATTATCCTCTCTATCAACACCCTGCCATACAGCTTTCCAACCACTGACAATAAACTAATACCTCTATAACTTGAACACTCCTGCCGATCTCCCTTCCCCTTGTACAACGGCACAATACATGCACTCTTCCAGTCTATTTGTACCATTGACACAGCAAAGCACACATTGAAAAGTCTCACCAACCAATCTATTATCACATCTCCACCCTTCTTTATACACTCCACAGCAATACCATCCAAACCTTCTGCTTTTCCCGCTCTCATTTGTTTCACTGCTTCTTTCACCTCATTTTCCTCAATCCTTTCATTCATTCCCTGCCACCTGGGTGGCCTGGGTAACCTATCTCCATCCACCTCTGCTTCAATCACTGCTTCTCTTCCATCTCTTGTATTTAACAAAGATTCAAAATACTCGGCATAACTTTTCCTCACTTCAACTGGTTCCACTAGTAATTCTCCATTTTCATCTTTCACTGACTCTTCCCTCTTTTGTCCTCCTTTCCTTACTTTATTTACCTCCTTCCAGAACATCTTCTTTCGTTCTTCAAAATTCTCACTCAGCCTTTGGCCCCACCTTTCGTTTGCATCTTTTTTCGCTTCTCTAATTTTCCGTTTTGCCTCTCTCCTTTTCACCTTGTACCTCTCCCATACCTCAACACTACCATCCTGTAAAACCCTCTCAAAACACTGTCTCTTCTCCTCAATTGCCTTTCTCACCGTATCATTCCACCACTCGCTTCCCTTCCTGATACCTCTGCCTCCTACTTTCCTTTTGCCGCATACTACCTCTGCACTTGCTTTCACCCCTTCCTTAACCCTTCCTACCCGGGCTGTCTCAGCCAATGACGGTCGCCCCTACCCGGGCGATATGGCCGAAAAACGTCTAGGCCTAGGCTACCGTATTTATGTTTATTTTCACTGCTAGAACTTTCCCACTCATCTATAATCGTAGTGCGGTTTTCAATCTGTATTTTGGCATTGAGTAGAGCTCTGTAAGTCAACTGGTTCAGTTGTGATGACGATTTCAGTGGAGCCAATATTGCAGAGATGTTGCCAATATGGGGGCTTTTCAGACACTAATTTCGTCATGACGTCATAACAATAACATTGAGGAGTCTTCTCCTTCTTGTTTTCGGAGGTGCGGTGACGAACGCTTGGGTTTGTTGACATACGTCGTACGCACGGCGTTCGGACCAAGCTTAATTAGGGTATTAAGCTCATGCCTTAGATAAGGCATACCGGGTATTGGCCCTTCTTTCGTGCTGTCATTACCTAAGGCAGCCTGGGTAGGAAGGGTTAAACTGTTGCCATTCAACCTCTACTTCTCTCTCTTCCATCTCTCTCACTTCCATCCACTTTTCATTTAGTCTTTCCTTGTACTCCCTCTCTTTTTCACTCTTCTCTAACTCACTAACTTTTATTACCTCTCTTACTTCACGCTTGTCTCTTATTCTCATGTAACTCTTAACTCTTAGCTTTCCCTCCACCAGGTAATGATCTGACATACCCTCCGCCTCACCTCTCATCACATTCACATCCAGCAGTCTACACAATCTTTCCCTTGTCACCAGCACATAATCCATCAATGACCTCTCTACAATCTCTCCCCTCACAAGTCTATGCCAGGTGTACTTGTGTATACGCCTTTTTTTGAAGAACGTATTACCTACACTCAATCTACTCTCTTCACATACATTTTTCAGTCTTTCTCCACTCTCGTTTACACCATCCACACCAAAACTACCGATGACTCCCTCAACAGGCTCATTTCCTACCCTAGCATTTAGGTCCCCTAAAACTATAACATTTTCATTTTCATCAAACCCTTGTAGACAATCTCTCAAATCCTCCCAGAAACCCTCTACCTCATCTAACTCTCTTTCACTTCCTGGTCCATATGCACTTACAAAAACCCACCTTTCACCCTTAAACTGCATTCTCACCCACATTAGCCTTGATGACACCTCTTTCCACTCTTTTATAAACTCGCTCAACTCCTCCTTCACAATAATTGCCACTCCTTCTTTCCCCCTGACTCCCTTGTCTACTCCAGACTTTCTACCTATCACGTTTCCAAAATCCACTTCTCCCTCTCCTTTCATCTTTGTTTCATTCAGTGCAAGGACATCATACATCCTTCTTTCAAATAACCTTCCAATATCCTCTCGCTTCTCATTCGTACTACATCCACGCACATTCAAAGCTCCTATTCTTAGGGTCAGGGACCACGAACGCGTTCCCTCGCCCCTATCTCTGTCTCGTTTTTTCCCCTATCTCTGTCTCTACTATAATTACAGGTATGTTGGTAAATGACGTGATCGTCGGTCATCGGGCTCTTTATCTTGGTGGAAGCTGGTTTGTTGCGGAGAACGAGGTTGGAGGTCTTGGGGGATTTGTAATAAATTATTAATTTGATTTTGTTTTCATATATATATCTTCATGACTATCTGGGTATGTAGGTTTGGTACTAAACCCTCTGCGATTTTCCATGTGTAAATTATTAGGTAACGTTCTCTTCTTTGCTCCAACGAGTATAGCTTCAGTGTTTTTAAACGCTCCCAATAGTGTAGCTGTTTTACCGAACTTATAATTATGTGAAGTGAAATTCCTTTGTACACTCTCTAAGTCATTTATTACACATGCTTTGTATTAGGATGTTAATACGCTACATTATTCAAGCTGCGGTAGCACTAGTACACCACTATACACCAGTATACCACCTCCACCTCCAGTACACCACTATAACTCATCTGTGCACCACACTACCACCTCCAGTACACCATTATAACTCATCAGTGCACCACACTACAACCTCCAGTACACCACTATAACTCATCTGTGCACCACACTACCACCTCCAGTACACCACAATAACTCATCCATACACCACACTACCACCTCCAGTATACATAACTATAACTCATCTGTGCACCACTCTACCACCTCCAGTACACCACTATAACTCATCCGTGCACCACACTACCACCTCCAGTACACCACTATAACTCATCCGTGCACCACACTACCACCTCCAGTACACCACTATAACTCATCCGTGCACCACACTACCACCTCCAGTACACCACTATAACTCATTCGTGCACCACTCTACCACCTCCAGTACACCACTAAAACTCATCCGTGCACCATTCTACCACCTCCAGTACACCACTATAACTCATCCATGCACCACACTACCACCTCCAGTACACCACTATAACTCATCAGTGCACCACACTACCACCTCCAGTACACCATTATAACTCATCCGTGCACCACTCTACCACCTCCAGTACACCAATATATCTCATCCGTGCATCACACTACCACCTCCAGTACACCACTGTAACTCATCCGTGTACCACACTACCACCTCCAGTACACCACTATAACTCATCAGTGCACCACACTACCACCTCCAGTACACAACGATAAATCATCCGTGCACCACTCTACCACCTCCAGTGCACCACTATAACTCATCCATGCACCACACTACCACTTCCAGTACACCGCTATAACTCATCCGTGCACCACACTACAACCTCCAGTACACCACAATAACTGATCCATGCACCACACTACCACCTCCAGTACACTACTATAACTCATCCGTGCACCACACTACCACCTCCAATACACCACTATAACTCATCCATGCACCATACTACCACCTCCAGTACACCACTATAACTCATCCGTGCACCACACTACCACCTCCAATACACCACTATAACTCATCCGTGCACCACACTACCACCTCCAGTACACCACTATAACTCATCATCCACCACACTACCAATCCCAGTACACCACTATAACTCATCCGTGCACCACACTACCCCCTCTAGTACACCACTATAACTCATCCGTGCACCACACTACCAACTCCAGTACACCACTATAACTCATCCATACACCACACTACCACCTCCAGTACACCACAATAACTCATCCGTGCACCACACTACCTCCTCCAGTACACCACTATAACTCATCCGCACACCACACTACCACCTCCAGTACACCACTATAACTGATCCATGCACCACACTACCACCTCCAGTACACCACTATAACTCATCCGTGCACCACACTACCACCTCCAATACACCACTATAACTCATCCGTGCACCACACTACCAACTCCAGTACACCACTATAACTCATCCATGCACCACACTACCCCCTCCAGTACACCACTATAACTCATCCGTGCACCACCCTACCCCATCCAGTACACCACTATAACTCATCCATGCACCACACTACCACCTCCAGTACACCACTATAACTCATCCGTGCACCACACTACCACCTCCAGTACACCACTATAACTCATCCGTGCACCACACTACCACCTCCAGTACACCACTATAACTCATCCGCACACCACACTACCACCTCCAGTACACCACTATAACTCATCCGTGCACCACACTACCACCTCCAGTACACCACTATAACTCATCCGTGCACCACACTACCACCTCCAGTACACCACTATAACTCATCCGTGCACCACACTACCACCTCCAGTACACCACTATAACTCATCCGTGCACCACACTACCACCTCCAGTACACCACTATAACTCATCCGTGCACAACACTACCACCTCCAGTACACCACTATAACTCATCCGTGCACCACACTACCACCTCCAGTACACCACTATAACTCATCCGTGCACCACACTACCACCTCCACTACACCACTATAACACATCCGTGAGCCACATTACCACCTCCAGTACACCACTATAACTCATACGTGCACCACACTACCACTTCCAGTACACCACTATAACTCATCCGTGCACCACACTACCACCTCCAGTACACCACTGTAACTATTCCGTGAAACACACTACCACCTCCAGTACACCACTATAACTCATCCATGCACCACACTACCACCTCCAGTACACCACTATAACTCATCAGTGCACCACTCTACCACCTCCAGTACACCACTATAACTCATCCGTGCACGACACTACCACCTCCAGTACACAACTATAACTCATCCGTGCACCACTCTACCACCTCCAGTACACCAATATAACTTATCCGTGCACCACACTACCACCTCCAGTACACCACTATAACTCATCCGTGCACCACACTACAACCTCCAGTACACCACAATAACTCATCCATGCACCACACTACCACCTCCAGTACACCACTATAACTCATCCGTGCACCACACTACCACCTCCAGTACACCACTATAACTCATCCGTGCACCACACTACCACCTCCAGTGCACCACTATAACTCATCCGTGCACCACACTACCACCACCACTATAACTCATCTGTGCACCACACTACCACCTCCAGTACACCACTATAACTCATCCGTGCACCACACTACCACCTCCAGTACACCACTATAACTCATCCATGCACCACACTACCACCTCCAGTACACCACTATAACTCATCCGTGCACCACACTACCACCTCCAGTACACCACTATAACTCATCCGTGCACCACACTACCACCTCCAGTACACCACTATAACTCATCCGTGCACCACACTACCACCTCCAGTACACCACTATAACTCATCCGTGCACCACACTACCCCCTCCAGTACACCACTATAAATCATCCGTGCACCACACTACCACCTCTAGTACAGCACTATAATTCATCCGTGCACCACACTACCCCCTCCAGTACACCACTATAACTCATCCATGCACCACACTACCACCTCCAGTACACCACTATAACTCATCCGTGCACCACACTACCACCTCCAGTACACCACTATAACTCATCCGTGCACCACACTACCACCTCCAGTACACCACTATAACTCATCCGTGCACCACACTACCACCTCCAGTACACCACTATAACTTATCCGTGCACCACACTACCACCTCCAGTACACCACTATAACTCATCCGTGCACCACACTACCACCTCCAGTACACCACTATAACTCATCCGTGCACCACACTACCACCTCCAGTACACCACTATAACTTATCCGTGCACCACACTACCACCTCCAGTACACCACTATAACTCATCCGTGCACCACACTATCACCTCCTGTACACCACCATAACTCATCCGTGCACCACACTACCACCTCCAGTACACCACTATAACTCATCCGTGCACCACACTACCACCTCCAGTACACCACTATAACTCATCCGTGCACCACACTACCACCTCCAGTACACCACTATAACTCATCCGTGCACCACTCTACCACCTCCAGTACACCACTATAACTCATCTGTGCACCACACTACCACCTCCAGTACACCACTATCTCAGTTGTACACCACACTACCACCTCCAGTACACCACAATAACTCATCCGTGCACCACACTACCACCGCCAGTACACCACCATAACTCATCCGTGAAACCACTACCACTTCCAGTACACCATGTTACGACTGGGGTTTAAATATATCAGCTCTTATTCATTGGACTAGTAATGGCATAAATGCTACAACGGAAAGCGCTAGATCCAACCTCTGATGTATATTCCCAGTGAACAAAGAACACAAATACTCTCCGAGTTCTATATGCAATAATAGGCTATCAAACTCTCAATAAATGTGCGTCTACACTAGGCTTAATGTTATGTGAAAACAGCCTATTACTACCTATAACCGAAGGTGCTTGGTTATGGTATGTAAAGTAAGGTGGTAAGAGAAGTTACAGCTTACGTTACTTTAATCAATAAATGTCAGGCACTCCTGCATGAAAGAAAGTGCACTAAAGTCCTTCAACACCAACAAGGAATCTTCTTTAAATGTTAGATGCTATAAAGATGCTCGTATCGGAAATGGAACCCAAAAAGGCAGGCAGCGGAACAATGCTCGTGCAGGCTATGCACACAAAAAGGCAGAATATATAATGCCGTTGGAGCCAAGAATATCCTAAACACTACAACAATAATAATGATCGCCACAACAATGCAGTATTCCTCTCAACAAAAAGAGCCTAAGTCGTTTGTGTCTCAATACATCAAACTAGGCTGCGAAATGTTTGTGTAATCATAAATGGGTATGCATAAAAAGAGTAATTGGGTTAATATACTTAATGTCTACTATGACTGATAAAGTCTAGCTAGAGTCAATGATACGAGATACTGGTGCGCATGGCATGCCGCATAGCCTAGTGCAAATCTCAAGTCTGTGCGTCAAATATTACGTTATAGGGAAGGGTAGCTCTCTTGAGAAACCTTAATACCGAAGTATCAAGCGTTCTCCTGGCGTACCTCAAAGACAAACAACGAGCTTAGAACAGTGCAGAATGGTATAGGCAAAAAGCCCTCATTCGTGCATGCTCTACTCTCAATGGCACACAGAATAGAATTTACTCAATCAACTCCAGTTCTCAGGTATGTCGTGCAGCTTTTAACTAAAGCCAGCACTCATAGGAAACAATACCTTATAATATCAGACTCCTAGTCTAGCATTATCTAATCCAGCAGAACACTAATAATTATAGGAAGCGGTACTAAACAATATGAATGCCAACCAATGCTTCGTGATCAACTTATCTTAACAACTAACATACATGGGTTATATCAGACCTTAACGCACAATACAACTGGCCAGCATGAAGCTGATTATGCAGAGTTAACCAGAGGGGATATGGTATTAATAAAAGGTGGTGAAAGATATGGAAAAAGAGAGAGGTAGGCAGAGGAAAAGATTCTCAGGTGCAGAGCGGGGATCAGGTATCAAGGGATAAGAGAGATGCGTTCTAGAAACCAGATCTGAGGGAGAGAGTGGCGAGGGACCTGTATATATACTAGCACTAGGTCGAGCCGCATGGGAAAAACGCGGTAACAGGTCCTCTAACCACTAGCAAAGTAGCTAGCAAAACATTACGTCACCAAGCATGGTAAAGAACTCCCTCAACCAAACCCCACGAGGCCAGCCAGCTATGACGTCATCGAGTATAGCAAAACACTACGCGCCCCCTCTCACTCTGTTCTACTCTCTCTCTCTCTCTGATCCTATCATTACTAGTTAAGAATAAAACATATACTTTACAAATAAATATATAAAGCCTTGACATGGGTGAAAACAAAGAGCCTTTCTGGACTGCCCATGACACGAGCTTTCATATGAAATAAAGCACACAACAATACACAAACTGTAGCCACATCCACTGTCCTGGCAATCCTAGCGAGTCACTGTAGGACAAGCCATGCGGTTCTAACGGAGTGGTTAACGTCACACCCCCCCCAAGATTTTTCTCAGAGGCCCAAGGCTCACAAAAATCTGATGGTTAGAACCCATGCTATATCTCTACTTCCCATCACCCAGCGGCAGTAAAATATCTGGCACAGTTCCTCAACAAAACATTTTACAAAATTATAACCCTCCCCAACACAATAGGTTAAATTATATGTAGTTATGCTCCTCAAGAGCGAGCTTCTCTAGCCCAGCATTCTGAGAGGAGTGCAACTCAGAATTACTGCTATAACATACTGAAAAAATTCAACTATCAAAGAAAGAGTTTTTATTTGATTTTTATGTTTTTAATTTGTTTATTTCGGCTGCACTATAGGGGCAAGCCTAGTTTGTTCTTCTATACCAAACGCTCAACTCCTGCTTTACGACCCAATACGCTGGGCTACAACTGCGAGCCAACAAGCACCAAGCGCAAAATACTATTCAAACTAAAGCAGGAGGCTACCCGTGTGTCAATCTACCCAGGATCATATACCCTTGAACGACCATCTGCAACCACGTTGTCACAACCGGCAATATGGCGTATGTCCAGGTTATATACCAGTAACCTTAGTGACCACCTGGTCAGCCTCATATTCCGATTGTGAAACTGGTCCAAGAACTTGAGAGGGTGATGATCTGGGTAAACTACAACGACCGGACCATAGGCTGGAACATAGACCTCGAAATGCCCCAGCGCAAGCACAACCGCCAGCAGCTCCTCCTCGACAACAGAGCAGCTCCCCTGGGCCGAATTGTACTTCTCCGAGCAGAAACTAACAGGATGCTCCAGCCCATCATCGTCCTTTTCCACAAGGACGGCACCAGCCCCCACACCACTAGCCTCCGTTGCTAGTTGGAAAGGTAGGCTAAAGTCAGGGGCCCTGAGGATCGGGTGAGTGCACAACAGGTGTTTTACTTCTCTAAACACCTTCTCACACTCAGGCGCCCATTTGAACTTCTTATCCTTCCAGTTATCCTCCACCTGAGCTTGACTGTCCCGTTCTCCTTCTCCACCTTGACTGCTAAACGTCATCACAGGCACAGTGAGAGGCTCAGGGGGGTGCCTCCCATACTCCTTCATGAGATTAACGTGACATAACTGATTGCGCTTCCGTCTGTCTGGAGTGGCTACCAAGTAATCCAGGTCTGATAGCTCCTCCACCACCCTATAAGGACCAGCGTACTTCGCGGATAAGGGGTGACCTACAAGGGGCAGTAGAATCAACACCTCCTGACCCACGTGAAACTCCCTGAGTTCAACCTTGAGGTCGTACCTGTCCTTCCTGAGGGCCTGAGAGCTAGTCAAATTACGGCCAGCCAACTCCAGACTGCGCAACATCCGTTCTCGACTGTTGAGGACACACTTGAGCATAGAACAAGGTTTTTCTGCACCCTCCCATACTTCTTCAACCATATGGAGAGGCCCTCTGACACGGTGTCCAAAGACGAGCTCATTAGGGCTGAATCCCAAACTCTCCCCAGGTACCTCCCGCACAGCAAACAAAACACATGGCAGGCCAAGATCCCAATCCTTCCCACTCTCAAAGCAACAACAACGAAGCACAGATTTCAAGGCTGAGTGCCATCGCTCTAACACACCCTGGCTCTCCGGATGATACGCAGATGACACAACCCCAACAATCCCATGCTGCGGCATTGCTTGAACAAAGAGGCTAGAAGTGAAGTTGGGTCCCTGGACTGACTGAATCCCCTGCGGGTAACCATACCGGGAAAAATACACTAGCAAGTTTCGGACCACCGTCTTCGCCGACCTATTTCTCATAGGGTACGCGTCAGGGTACCTTGTTGCTACATCTCCCGACTGTGCATCACTGTCCTCCTTCAACTCTTTCGTCTTTTTAAGCCCATCCTCTGCCTTTTCAGGAACAGTTACTTGGTCTTCTCCAGACTCGAAATGTGGTCCTAATAATGAGTCCCCGAGAAGGTCCGTTGATACTAAACTCTCAACCGCATCAACTTTCAACCCCTTCTCGGTACCCTTCCTCCGCTGATCTAAAGATTGTTGACCAGAATGTGACTCCCTGGATGCAGGATCTCCGGTGACAACACACGCCATAGGCTGCACCGGACACTTCTCAACCCACTCCTGCTCCTCCCTACTCACGTCGGCCGGCTTCTCGGCAACGACCAAGGGTGGAGCCTCAGAAGTAGGTCCCGCAAAGTCGTTGCCGAGAAGGAGGTCGACGCCCCCAACAGGTAACTTCTCCACAATTCCTACATCCAGGTCCCGAGTCACACCATCAACTTCCATCTTCATTCTTACAAGCGGGTATGACCTTGTCGCATTAACTCCCTGAACCACAACCACCCGCGCCGTATTGACAGGTTTACCAGTGAAATTTCTCAACAGTGTTTGCGATGCCCCAGTGTCACGCAAAATTCTCACCTCATGTCTTCTACCCCCCCACTCCACACAACCGAGTCCCCTGTGGTCACTAAAGGCATCACGGACAGGGAATAAGCCTTCCGGATCCTTCTGCACTGGCAGTGTATTTACCTCGGAAGAAATGCCTCTAACAAACTCCGATGTCCTCTTGAACACTCCAATGCCGTGAGCAAAAGACACGGCTGCCGGAGGAGGTCGACTAGGGCACTCATTTGCCTTATGACCCTCCTGGTGGCAACTAAAACACATAAATTTCGGTTTCGGCTTATACTGTGATGTAAAAGGCCCCTGACTTTTCACATACGGTGTGGTGTAAGGTTTGGATTCAGTTTTAGTTTCATGGCTCTTCTGTTTAAATGTGTCATTGCTACGGGGAGGGGGAGGATAACGGTCCTTAGCACTTACATCGTACTTCTGTGAGGACCCGCAACCCCGAATCAACGACAGCCGTCGATCAGCCATTTCTGCTGCTTCGACTAGAGTTCTTGGGTTTTTCTCCTTTAAGTTCAAAGTTAGATCACCGCCCGTGCTCTTAAAGAACTGCTCCAACATCATTAACTGCTTAACTCCATCAAATGTTGTTACCTTCTCAGATCGGAGCCAGTTCCCCATAGCATCGGACAAGTCCCGGGCGTGTTCCAAAAAGGTGCTATCTCTTCCCTTAGTTACACCCCGGAACTTCAAACGGTACGTTTCTGGTTGCAGTTCGTAAGCCCTCAGGACAGCCTCCTTGAGATCCTCATACACAATACATGACTCCAAAGGTAACGCATCGTAGGCTTTAAGACCCTTGCCTATTAATCTAGAGGATACAAGTGCTGCCCATTTATTCTCTGGCCACTGGTGTTCCTGGCACTTCTTCTCAAAGCGTGCGAAAAATTCTGTTACACCACTCTCATCAAACACCGGAACCAGTTTCAATAAGTGCGAGAGAGACTGATCATGAACACGGTTACCAGCCCCAAGTCGCTGTCCCGTCGTCTCTACTCGCGACTTCTCTACGTCCATGTCGGCACAGTACCTAGTCGACTCTAAATCAGCTTGGATTTTTGCTAGCTTGGCTCTCTCTTCTATCTTGGCTAATTCTAATTGCTGCTGAAGCTCACCTGCCCTGATAGCCTTTCTCTCTTCGATCTTAGCTAATTCGAGCTGAAGCAATAATTCTGGAGTTAACCCCTGAGGAGGTGAAGGTGCTACAATGTTTGAAATTACCGGTGGTCCCCCCAGGGGCAACCCACCCAGCCAGTCACCACCCACCTGTGGAAGCGTACCCGGGGTCGGCAAACTACTGGGATGGCTGGGAGTCGAGTGTAGGGGAAGCATGGCCGAAGGGCTCTGAGCACTCAACCCATCTCGCTCACCAGTCACCCTGCCCAGTACACACGTTATCAAGTTATCCCTGGTCATGCTGCTAGTACCCGCATGACCGATAGCTGTGGCCAGGCATTGAAGACCATACCGATTCACACCCTCCAACCGCTCGGCAGTAACAGGCCATTGCAAAAATATCCTAGCATCCTCCTCACAGTTCACCTGATTAACCCTTTCATCATGCTGCTGTTCCTCAGTTTCGACATTACGTACTGTGTCTCCATTCTCCTCTGATCCGGTATAAGACATGATGCTCACAAAAATTTCCCACCTCAATATTCAGAAAAGAAGTACCCCAAACTCTTATACCTCAATATACACACAAAAATTCTCGGAAATACTCAAGGGCTATACTATGTTGCAAAAAAAAATTATTCTTGCTGATCCCCACAAAATATTCCCCAAAACAACAAATGTTCCCTGCTAATAAATGTAGGTTCACCAAATCCTAGGTAAGGTCGCCATTTGTTACGACTGGGGTTTAAATATATCAGGGCTCTTATTCATTGGACTAGTAATGGCATAAATGCTACAACGGAAAGCGCTAGATCCAACCTCTGATGTATATTCCCAGTGAACAAAGAACACAAATACTCTCCGAGTTCTATATGCAATAATAGGCTATCAAACTCTCAATAAATGTGCGTCTACTCTAGGCTTAATGTTATGTGAAAACAGCCTATTACTACCTATAACCGAAGGTGCTTGGTTATGGTATGCAAAGTAAGGTGGTAAGAGAAGTTACAGCTTACGTTACTTTAATCAATAAATGTCAGGCACTCCTGCATGAAAGAAAGTGCACTAAAGTCCTTCAACACCAACAAGGAATCTTCTTTAAATGTTAGATGCTATAAAGATGCTCGTATCGGAAATGGAACCCAAAAAGGCAGGCAGCGGAACAATGCTCGTGCAGGCTATGCACACAAAAAGGCAGAATATATAATGCCGTCGGAGCCAAGAATATCCTAAACACTACAACAATAATAATCGCCACAACAATGCAGTATTCCTCTCAACAAAAAGAGCCTAAGTCGTTTGTGTCTCAATACATCAAACTAGGCTGCGAAATGCTGTGTAATCATAAACGGGTATGCATAAAAAGAGTAATTGGTTAATATACTTAATGTCTACTATGACTGATAAAGTCTAGCTAGAGTCAATGATACGAGATACTGGTGCGCATGGCATGCCGCATAGCCTAGTGCAAATCTCAAGTCTGTGCGTCAAATATTACGTTATAGGGAAGGGTAGCTCTCTTGAGAAACCTTAATACCGAAGTATTAAGCGTTCTCCTGGCGTACCTCAAAGACAAACAACGAGCTTAGAACAGTGCAGAATGGTATAGGCAAAAAGCCCTCATTCGTGCATGCTCTACTCTCAATGGCACACAGACTAGAATTTACCTCAATCAACTCCAGTTCTCAGGTATGTCGTGCAGCTTTTAACTAAAGCCAGCACTCATAGGAAACAATACCTTATAATATCAGACTCCTAGTCTAGCATTATCTAATCCAGCAGAACACTAATAATTATAGGAAGCGGTACTAAACAATATGAATGCCAACCAATGCTTCGTGATCAACTTATCTTAACAACTAACATACATGGGTTATATCAGACCTTAACGCACAATACAACTGGCCAGCATGAAGCTGATTTTGCAGAGTTAACCAGAGGGGATATGGTATTAATAAAAGGTGGTGAAAGATATGGAAAAAGAGAGAGGTAGGCAGAGGAAAAGATTCTCAGGTGCAGGAGGGGGAACAGGTATCAAGGGATAAGAGAGATGCGCTCTAGAAACCAGATCTGAGGGAGAGAGTGGCGAGGGACCTGTATATATACTAGCACTAGGTCGAGCCGCGTGGGAAAAAAGCGGTAACAAGTCCTCTAACCACTACCAAAGTAGCTAGCAAAACATTACGTCACCAAGCATGGTAAAGAACTCCCTCAACCAATCCCCACGAGGCCAGCCAGCTATGACGTCATCGAGTATAGCAAAACACTACGCGCCCCCTCTCACTCTGTTCTACTCTCTCTCTCTCTCTGATCCTATCATTACTAGTTAAGGATAAAACATATACTTTACAATTAAATATATAAAGCCTTGACATGGGTGAAAACAAAGAGCCTTTCTGGACTGCCCATGACACGAGCTTTCATATGAAATAAAGCACACAACAATACACAAACTGTAGCCACATCCACTGTCCTGGCGATCCTAGCGAGTCACTGTAGGACAAGCCATGCGGTTCTAACGGAGTGGTTAACGTCACACCCCCCCCAAGATTTTTCTCAGAGGCCCAAGGCTCACAAAAATCTGATGGTTAGAACCCATGCTACTACTTCCCATCACCCAGCGGCAGTAAAATATCTGGCACAGTTCCTCAACAAAACATTTTACAAAATTATAACCCTCCCCAACACAATAGGTTAAATTATATGTAGTTATGCTCCTCAAGAGCGAGCTTCTCTAGCCCAGCATTCTGAGAGGAGTGCAACTCAGAATTACTGCTATAACATACTGAAAAAATTCAACTATCAAAGAAAGAGTTTTTATTTGATTTTTATGTTTTTAATTTGTTTATTTCGGCTGCACTATAGGGGCAAGCCTAGTTTTTTCTTCTATACCAAACGCTCAACTCCTGCTTTACGACCCAATACGCTGGGCTACAACCGCGAGCCAACAAGCACCAAGCGCAAAATACTATTCAAACTAAAGCAGGAGGCTACCCGTGTGTCAATCTACCCAGGATCATATACCCTTGAACGACCATCTGCAACCACGTTGTCACAACCGGCAATATGGCGTATGTCCAGGTTATATACCAGTAACCTTAGTGACCACCTGGTCAGCCTCATATTCCGATTGTGAAACTGGTCCAAGAACTTGAGAGGGTGATGATCTGGGTAAACTACAACGACCGGACCATAGGCTGGAACATAGACCTCGAAATGCCCCAGCGCAAGCACAACCGCCAGCAGCTCCTCCTCGACAACAGAGCAGCTCCCCTGGGCCGAATTGTACTTCTCCGAGCAGAAACTAACAGGATGCTCCAGCCCATCATCGTCCTTTTCCACAAGGACGGCACCAGCCCCCACACCACTAGCCTCCGTTGCTAGTTGGAAAGGTAGGCTAAAGTCAGGGGCCCTGAGGATCGGGGTGAGTGCACAACAGGTGTTTTACTTCTCTAAACACCTTCTCACACTCAGGCGCCCATTTGAACTTCTTATCCTTCCAGTTATCCTCCACCTGAGCTTGACTGTCCCGTTCTCCTTCTCCACCTTGACTGCTAAACGTCATCACAGGCACAGTGAGAGGCTCAGGGGGGTGCCTCCCATACTCTTTCACGAGATTAACATGACATAACTGATTGCGCTTCCGTCTGTCTGGAGTGGCTACCAAGTAATCCAGGTCTGATAGCTCCTCCACCACCCTATAAGGACCAGCATACTTCGCGGATAAGGGGTGACCTACAAGGGGCAGTAGAATCAACACCTCCTGACCCACGTGCAACTCCCTGAGTTCAACCTTGAGGTCGTACCTGTCCTTCCTGAGGGCCTGAGAGCTAGTCAAATTACGGCCAGCCAACTCCAGACTGCGCAACATCCGTTCTCGACTGTTGAGGACACACTTGAGCATAGAACAAGGTTTTTCTGCGCCCTCCCATACTTCTTCAACCATATGGAGAGGCCCTCTGACACGGTGTCCAAAGACGAGCTCATTAGGGCTGAATCCCAAACTCTCCCCAGGTACCTCCCGCACAGCAAACAAAACACATGGCAGGCCAAGATCCCAATCCTTCCCACTCTCAAAGCAACAACAACGAAGCACAGATTTCAAGGCTGAGTGCCATCGCTCTAACACACCCTGGCTCTCCGGATGATACGCAGATGACACAACCCCAACAATCCCATGCTGCGGCATTGCTTGAACAAAGAGGCTAGAAGTGAAGTTGGGTCCCTGGACTGACTGAATCCCCTGCGGGTAACCATACCGGGAAAAATACACTAGCAAGCTTCGGACCACCGTCTTCGCCGACCCATTTCTCATAGGGTACGCGTCAGGGTACCTTGTTGCTACATCTCCCGACTGTGCATCACTGTCCTCCTTCAACTCTTTCGTCTTTTTAAGCCCATCCTCTGCCTTTTCAGGAACAGTTACTGGGTCTTCTCCAGACTCGAAATGTGGTCCTAATAATGAGTCCCCGAGAAGGTCCGTTGATACTAAACTCTCAACCGCATCAACTTTCAACCCCTTCTCGGTACCCTTCCTCCGCTGATCTAAAGATTGTTGACCAGAATGTGACTCCCTGGATGCAGGATCTCCGGTGACAACACACGCCATAGGCTGCACCGGACACTTCTCAACCCACTCCTGCTCCTCCCTACTCACGTCGGCCGGCTTCTCGGCAACGACCAAGGGTGGAGCCTCAGAAGTAGGTCCCGCAAAGTCGTTGCCGAGAAGGAGGTCGATGCTCCCAACAGGTAACTTCTCCACAATTCCTACATCCAGGTCCCGAGTCACACCATCAACTTCCACCTTCATTCTTACAAGCGGGTATGACCTTGTCGCATTAACTCCCTGAACCACAACCACCCGCGCCGTATAGACAGGTTTACCAGTGAAATTTATCAACAGTGTTTGCGATGCCCCAGTGTCACGCAAAATTCTCACCTCATGTCTTCTACCCCCCCACTCCACACAACCGAGTCCCCTGTGGTCACTAAAGGCATCACGGACAGGGAATAAGCCTTCCGGCTCCTTCTGCACTGGCAGTGTATTTACCTCGGAAGAAATGCCTCTAACAAACTCCGATGTCCTCTTGAACACTCCAATGCCGTGAGCAAAAGACACGGCTGCCGGAGGAGGTCGACTAGGGCACTCATTTGCCTTATGACCCTCCTGGTGGCAACTAAAACACATAAATTTCGGTTTCGGCTTATACTGTGATGTAAAAGGCCCCTGACTTTTCACATACGGTGTGGTGTAAGGTTTGGATTCAGTTTTAGTTTCATGGCTCTTCTTTTTAAATGTGTCATTGCTACGGGGAGCGGGAGGATAACGGTCCCTAGCACTTGCATCGTACTTCTGTGAGGACCCGCAACCCCGAATCAATGACAGCCGTCGATCAGCCATTTCTGCTGCTTCGACTAGAGTTCTTGGGTTTTTCTCCTTTAAGTTCAAAGTTAGATCACCGCCAGTGCTCTTAAAGAACTGCTCCAACATCATTAACTGCTTAAGTCCATCAAATGTTGTTACCTTCTCAGATCGGAGCCAGTTCCCCATAGCATCGGACAAGTCCCGGGCGTGTTCCAAAAAGGTGCTATCTCTTCCCTTAGTTACACCCCGGAACTTCAAACGGTACGTTTCTGGTTGCAGTTCGTAAGCCCTCAGGACAGCCTCCTTGAGATCCTCATACACAATACATGACTCCAAAGGTAACGCATCGTAGGCTTTAAGACCCTTGCCTATTAATCTAGAGGATACAAGTGCTGCCCATTTATTCTATGGCCACTGGTGTTCCTGGCACTTCTTCTCAAAAGTGTGTGAAAAATTCTGTTACACCACTCTCATCAAACACCGGAACCAGTTTCAATAAGTGCGAGAGAGACTGCTCATGAACACGGTTACCAGCCCCAAGTCGCTGTCCCGTTGCCTCTACTCGCGACTTCTCTACGTCCATGTCGGCCCAGTACCTAGTCGACTCTAAATCAGCTTGGATTTTTGCTAGCATGGCTCTCTCTTCTATCTTGGCGAATTCTAATTGCTGCTGAAGCTCAGCTCATGCCCTGATAGCCTTTCTCTCTTCGATCTTAGCTAATTCGAGCTGAAGCAATAATTCTGGAGTTAACCCTGGAGGAGGTGAAGGTGCTACAATGTGTGAAATTACCGGTGGTCCCCCCAAGGGCAACCCACCCTGCCAGTCACCACCCAACTGCGAAGCGTACCCGGGGTCGGCAAATTACTGGCTGGGAGTCGAGTGTAGGGGAAGCATGGCCGAAGGGCTCTGAGCACTCAACCCATCTCGCTCACCAGTCACCCTGCCCAGTACACACGTTATCAAGTAATCCCTGGTCATGCTGCTAGTAACCCGCAATGACCAATTAGCTGTGGCCCAGGGCATTGAAGACCGTACCGATCAATACACTCCAACCGCTCGGCAGATAACTGCCCCATTGCAAAAATCTTCCTAGCATCCTACTCACAGTTCACCTGACTTACACCAGTTAATCCTGCTTGCTGTTCCTCCAGTTTCGACATCATAAGTACTGTGTCTCCATTCTCCTCTGATCCGGTATTAAGAAACCATGATGCTCACAAAAATTTCCCCCCTCAATATTCAGAGAAAGAAGCACCCCAAACTCTTAACCTCAATATACAACACAAAAATTCTCGGAAAGACTCAAGGGCTATACTATGTTGAGAAGCAAAAAAAAATATTCTTGCTGATCCCCGCAAAATATTCTCCAAAACACCACAAATGTTCCCGCTAATAAATGTAGGTTCACCAAATAATAGGTTAAGGTCGCCATTTGTTACGACTGGGATTCTAAAATATATCAGGGCTCTTATTCATTGGAATATAAATGGCATAAATGCTACAAGGAAAAAGCCGGCTAGATCCAACCCTTGATGTATATTCCAGTGAACCAAAGGAATCCACAAAATACTCTACAGAGTTCTATATGCAATCAGATGTGGCTATCAAACTCTCAAGAATATGTGCGTATACTCTAGGTGAGCCACTTAATGTTATGTGAAACACAAGTCTTTTGAGATTTTACCTTTCAACGAAGGTGTTTGGGTTATGGTATGCCAAGTAAGGTTGTAAGAGATGTTACAGCTTACGTTACTTTGCTCAATAAATGTCAGGAAATCATTGCATGAAAGAAAAGTGCACCTAAAGGCCTTCAACCCTAACAAGGAAACTTCTTTAAATGGAGATGCTATAAAAGAATGACGTATCGGAAATGGAACCCCAAACAGGCAGGCAGCGGAACAATGCTCGTGCAGGATTTGCCACACAAAAAGGCAGAATATATAATGCCCTCGGAGCCCAAGAATATCCGAAAACACTACAACAAGAATAATCGCCACGACAATGCAGTATTACTATCAACAAAAAGAGGCTAAGTCGTTTGTGTCTCCATACATTCAAACTAGGCTGCGAAAAGCTTGTTGTAATCATAAATGGGTATGCATAAAAAGAGTAATAGGTTAATATACTTAATGTCTATTGTGAATGATAGCAGTCTAGCTAGAGTCAATGGGATACGAGATACTGGTGTGCATGGCATGCCGCATAGCCTAGTGCAAATCTCAAGTATGTGCGGTCAACGATTACGTTATAGGGAAGGGTAGCTCTCTTGAGAAACCTTAATACCGAAGTATTAAGCGTTCTCCTGGCGTACCTCAAAGACAAACAACGAGCTTAGAACAGTGCAGAATGGTATAGGCAAAAAGCCCTCATTCGTGCATGCTCTACTCTCAT